>CBVK0103147897.1:0-20833 GCA_900067695.1 Picea abies
AAACTCAATGCTAGACAAGCTAGGTGGATGGCTCTCCTTAGTGAGTTCAATTTCAAAATCAAACACATCAAAGGGAAGGAAAATAAGGTGGTCGATTCCCTTAGTAGAAGTGTGAAAATGATTCACCTGGCAGTAGTAAGCACCTGTGAAATGAGTGTCGGAGAAAGAATCAGGAATGCAAAAGAAACAAATGCATTCTTCAATACTGTGACCTCATACCTAAGGAAAGAGCCTACAAGACTAAAGTATGAAGGCTATCATATGCTCAATGAAGACCTGTTGACCTACAGAAACAGATTGTATATTTCAAGTTGTGATGACTTGAAGAGGTTCATAATGGATGAACTACAAAAGAGAACATATACTGTTCACCCAGGATATCAGAAAATGATCACGACCACTAGGAAAAAATTCTATTGGCATGTACTGAAAAGGACATAGTTGACTATCTAGTTAAGTGCCTAGAATGTCAGCAAGTTAATGCATAACATCGACACCCAGCAGGGTTGTTACAACTTCTACCAATTCCAGAATGGGATTTCATCACCGAATTACCAAGATCGACTAAGCAGAATGATGCCATCATGGTAGTGGTGGAAAAATTGAGCAAGTCTGCTCACTTCGTTACTATCAAGTCAACTTGCAAGGCCATAGATATTTCCAACATATTCATGAAGGAGATATTTAGACCAAATGGCATGCCTAGGGAGATAGTATCCAAAAAAGACACAAAATTCACTTCAAGCTTTTGGAAATCCTTGATGGATGGCCTTGAGACTAAATTGTTGTTTAGAATAGCCTATCATCCCCAAAATGATGGAAAAAAAAAATATTAAACCAAATATTAGAAGATGTGTTAAGGATGCATGTAATGCATCAGCCAAATAAGTTGGAAGACTACCTGCCATTGGTAGAATTTTCCTACAACAATGGTAATCAAGAGTCACTAAAGATGAGTCCTTTTGAATCCCTCTATGGTAGACAATGAAAAATTCCCATCAACTGGAGTAATCCAGTGGATAGAATTTCAATTGGACCTAACATGCTGAAATAAATGGAGCAACAAGTGATTCAGATAAAACAAAATATGAAAATTTCTTAGGATAGACATAAGAGCTATGCTGACCAAAAGAGAACCCCCAAAGAGTTCAAGACAAGAGACCATGTCTATCTCAGATTTAGATCTAGGAAGAGTTCCTTGAGAATGGAAGCTTGTGCCAAGATGGCACCTTGGTATTGTAGACCCTTTGAAGTCTTATATAGAGTGGGACCTGTAGCCTATAAGCTAGCACTCCCTCCCATAGTAAAGGCACATAATGTTTTCCCTGTTTCATTATTGAAGAAATATGTACATGATTATAATCATATAATTGACTGGTCTATGATCTAGGTGGAGCCGAAGGGAGAATTCCTGCCAGAACCTCAATGCATACTAGACAGGAAGGAAACCTTACTCAAGAACCGAACCATTGCATAGGTCAAGGTGCAGTGGAAACACTTTGGTCCAGATGAGGCTACGTGGGAAATGGAACTTTGACCTTTTGGGGCTTCTAGATGACATATGAGGGTCCTCCAACTTCATAAGGCCATAACTCTCAAACCGTGATGAGTTATATGACGTTCCATATACCAACATAAATGGAATGACATTTACTATCCATATAGAGTAGTATTATCTGAAAATATATTATAAATCATACAATTATCCATCAAACAAACTTGGGTCCATTACCCAAACCTAGGGTCTCCAACTTCTCATGGCCATAACTCTCTAACCGTGAGGAGTTATGTGACATTCCACATACCAATGGAAATGGAATGACAAGAACTATCCATATAGGATAGTTTACCTAAAAAGTAATTTTCCTTCATCTCATTATTCCACAATTAAGCATGAGTTCTCTTACTCCACAAAGCATCTTCCCGTGAGGGTTTTCACCATAAGGGGACTAATTTGGAGTTCATCCATCTTTACTTCTTATCAACCATGACAAGAAAATAATGATTCATCTTTACATCAAACAATATATGTTCCATTACCCAAACCTTGGTGCTGCGAAGATTTCTTCAAGGGTTGACATCAATGACAACCAACCTTAGTCAACAATCTCCCCCGTTGGCATTGATGGAAACACTCTTATGCAATACTGAAATCATATCACTCATGCTCCCCCTGGAACCATGCCTCTATCCTCTATATCTGATAAAGTTTCCTCTGTCCTCTGCATTTGATAAATTTTCTCCCCCTGGAACCATGCCTCTGTCCTTTGCATTTGATAAATCTCTCCCCCTTTGTCATCAATGGAAAATGTATCTTTCCATCTGGGGTTGCTCTCTCTGACTGAAGTTTCCTCTTATGGTGCTTCCTCGTGTACATCTAAGACATATAAGATAAGCATTCAAAAAAAATTCAAAAAACATTCATTTTGGAGTAGAAATAACTCCAAGTCTTTGGAAAAGTATTCAAAGGCTTCCCATGGAAGTGGTTTTGTAAAGATGTCTGCCACTTGTTCTTTTGTTCCCACATACTCAACTCTGATGTTGTTTTCTACCACATGTTACCATAGAAAGTTATACTTGATTGGAATTTGCTTCGTCTTGGAGTGCATCATCGGGTTTTTTGAGATACTGATGGAACTTGTATTATCACAATATATTGGAATGGGCTCATCATACTCAACCTGTATATCTGTCAAAGTTTGCTTCATCCAAAGAACCTGTGTACAACATGTTGCTGCTCCAATATACTCTGCCTCGAATGTAGATAGAGATACTGATGATTTTTTCTTTCTTAGCCATGATACCAAACACTCACCTAAGTATAACATTGCTCCACTGGTGCTTCGTCGGTCATCAATACAACCTACCCAATTTGCATCTGTGTAGGCAATAAGTGATAGATCTTTTCCTTTGGATACCATAATCCAAACTCTTTTGTTCCTTTGAGATATCTGAAAATCCTCTTTACTGCTAATACATGTGATTCCTTTGGTGTTGCTTGAAATCGTGCCACCTGTCCAACTCACTAGCATATTTGGGCCATTTTGCGACGACTGTTTCGATGCTATTGTGACGTTATTTAGTTGATATGGCGATGAATCTGGAGTCTCTGAAATGTCGGTTTATGTGATGTGGAATTTTCTATGAACTTAATCAAACATCGAAAAAGAGACCATATAGGCAAACAATGTTAAACCAATTTTCGTCTAAATTGCGACAACAACTTTTATAGCAAAAGCAACGCACCAATAGAAGTTGTCGTCGCATATGCGACGACAACTTTTCGTTTTTTACATAGCTAAACCGTCGCATCAATAGAAGTTGTCATCGCCTATTCGACAAACACTTTTTGTTGTTTATGTAGATAAACTGACGCATCAATATAAGTTGTCATCGCCTATTCGACAACAACTTTTTGTTGTTTATGTAGCTAAACCGACGCATCAATATAATTTGTCGTCGCCTATTCGACAACAACTTTATGTTTTTTATGTAGCTAAACTGACGCAACAATAGAAGTTGTCGTCGCCTATTCGACGACAACTTTTTGTTGTTTATATAGCAAGACCGTTGCATCAATAGAAATTGTCGTCGCATGAGCGAAGAAAACTTTTCGTTGTTTGTATAGAAAAATCGTCGCATCAATAAAAGTTGTCATTGGATATGCGACGACCAAAATTTATTTAGAAAAAAAATAAAAAAATATTTTGGGCATCAATTTTGATATTAATATTAATATTAAATCCCAATGGGTATTGCATGAGCCCCGTATTGATTTCACAAAGCCTTGGGACTTCTTTGATGGATCTTGTCAAGGCTCTCCAAAAATGTGTGGGGATGGAGTCATACTCTTTTTAGATCATTACCACTTCTTCTCCTTAAAATATGGAGCAGGACTGGGAGCAAATAACATGGTTCAATTCTACACCCTCTAGATGTTGATGAAAATGGCACTTGAAAAAAATATTAGGTGTTTGCAAGTTCTTGGAGATTTTAAGTTGTTGATGGATTGGGATGATGGAAAATTTAATATTACATATTTGGTCTTGGAGCCAATCATGGCACTATGCTTGGAGAAAAGATCTATGTTCGAGGATGCCTCTTTTTTCCATATCTACATGGATTTTAATAAAAAATAGGATATGTTGTCAAAATAAGCTATCATGCTACAAGGCTCCTTGTGGAATGTGAATACAAGGACAATGCTCTACTAGAAGCTACTCAATTGTTTATGTTTTGATGTTCGGTTGATAGGTCTTGGGGTAGATATAGAATTATGTTTTCTTGGAGGTTAAAGATGATTCTAGTTATGTTAGGTTTTGTCTAGATTGATTTTTTATGGCTATGTATGAATCATATATGGATCTCTTTTGGAAGATGAAATGTATATGTCTAGGTTAGTATCAGGGAAGATGAACTGAGCCAAAAGGCTAGCTTATGAGTATTTTTTATTTCCTACTGAGATATCAAATACAATGAGTTTTTCTTTGTAATATATATATATACCCATTGTTTCAAGATACAACTAGGGAAATTGAATTTCCATCTGTTCAATTGTAAACCATTTTTCCTAATATGGACACTGCTTGGCCTTACTCTAAAGAAAGGTATATCATTATGTCAAATAGACTTGATCTATTGGTAAATAATTTTATCAATAAAGGATGACACCATATGGCCTGAGTCCACATTTGTTGGTCCTAAAACCTTTGGTTCTACTTTGAGCATGCGTGGACAGTATGTCTTTGGAAGATCAACATAAAATACTATATGCATACCAAAAAAGGGTGGAAGGTTGAACTAGAAGGAACTATTTCATACTACCTTTATAATGGAGTAAGGACCATACAAAAGAGATTTTATCTTTCGATGATAACCTTTAAACTTTTCCTTTTGCAATTGAATCCAAACTTGTTTTTTGTCAATTGGATCTAGCTCAAGTGGTTGTGAGATGGAGTGTTATCCTCCCCACCTTGGTTTTATTATTGTAAGGATATGCTAAAGCTTCAATATTATACATAATCCAATTTACCTTGGGTACCATCCTCATAATGAGGGAAATTTCCTGGTGGGTTTCCCTAGGAAATGTATTACGCAGATACAAAAAAAGGAAAAAAGAAAAAGCCAAACTTGGTCACAATATTGGAAAGATGAGGTATTATATGTGCATTGTGTCTCTATTTGTATTTTAACTACGAGCACTATGAAATAGACTAAACCTACTCATGGATTAGAAGAAGTTTTTTAATAAAGGTATTGGCCCTATCTCATTCTTTTGTGATCTTTGAAGTGGAGGATGTTTATGGTGGTAGAAGTGCAACATCAATAGGACTAGTTGGTTGAAAATGAAAGCAAGCATGGAAGGGACTATGGTTAGTGGAACTATGAAGTATACAATTATCAACGTTTAATAAAAGTTAGATTTTCATCCCACTTATAAGGGTGCACAATTGGTTATATCTATGAAATACGTGTACTAAGGTTCAATTGACAACTTCAATTTGACCATCAATCTAAGGATGAAAATTTGTGGAAGACATTAGCCGTTGTGTCAAGCATAGTTCACTAGGCATACCAAAAATAGATAATAATCATAGAGTCATGGGTTAAAACTATAGAGGATGGAAATCCCAAATTATACAAACAAAAATGAAGAAAAATAAGCAACATCAAAGGTTGCAGTATCCTTCTTACAAGGAACCATGATGGCCATTTTAGAGAGTCAATTGAAACAAAAAAATATGCGGTCATGTTAAAATTTAGCCATTAGTAAACCATAAACTTACACTAATAGATTCCTAAGGTCTAAAGGACACAATCAAAGGATCATACATACCTAAATGGTGATTTATCACAACACAACATTTGAGGTGGTTCTCAACATCATGTATCATACATGGCCAATAAAATCATCGTTGTAAAGTTGCAACTATCTTTGATATGATAAAATGTCCAACCAAATTTAAGAAATGTGATTACCAAATCAACAAATGCCTAGATTCACTTGCAAGTGCACACATCTTATCAAATCAATAGAGAGGATAATTATGCAAACGAAAACAAATAAAATTGATAATAAGGCCTATGGAGGTAGTGTATCATCCTTGTTGAGTGATTGCATAAAATTTTGCAAAATTTGTGTGTATTGTAAAACTCTGGTCAATTTTTTGTATCACACCCTTTTGTGTCAAGAACCACTGCCAATGCTATTGGTGTTCAACGCAAATAATAGTGTACCTTGTTATCTCTTCAATGTAAATGTTTGATAACCAATTGGAATTGGTATCAAAAGGTCTATTTCATATGTGGTGTGTTCTCAAGTTTTCTCTAGGTTTGTAGGAAATAAAGTGGTTTATGGTTAGAATGAATCATGAACTATTTTCCCTACACATAGTGTCTCCACTGGTGAACTACTTAAACAATGGAGTACATCTCTCTATCATAATTTTAACAGTTGTGGAATATGTCATTGAATGTCCCCAATTAAAATGCAGTGGAATGATGTTGTTGTGTCATATCAAGACCCATCCCATAGTCATATGCATCATCTTATATATAAAAAGATGATCTATATATAGTAGTGTAAGAATAGGTGCACTGCATAGCTTTGACCTCTTCACTTCTTCAAAAGCTCATTGTTGCACCTTGATCTAGATGATGAAGCCTTGTTTCCTCAATTCCCCTCTTAAGATTTAGTTAAATTGTCAGGACAAGTGTGAGAATATTGGAATAGAGGGTCTATAGAAATTAACCAATACCAACAAAATTTGAAGTTCTATGATATTATTTAGCATGGAACAATAGAGAATCACTACCAACTTATCAAAATAAACTCAGATTCCTTCCTGGACAATTTCAAACCCAATGTAACCAATGGATGGCATTGCAAACAAACACTTGGAAAGGTTTACCTATAACTTATACAACAAAGAGTGTGAAACACCTAGTACAAATGTTGAATATGCTCATCTCATGATTTGTTGAAAATCAATATTTCATCAAGGTACACCAGCTTGAGTTCATTCAAGGATGGTTAGATCTCACCATTAATTAATCACATGAATGTTGTAGCATATTTCGTAAAATAATACATCACTAACCACTCAAACACTTCTTATTGGGATTTAAAAACAATATTCCATAGATCTTCTAAGTATATTTGAACATGATTATAGACTATCTTGAGATCAATCTTAGAGAAGAATTGAGTTCCTCAAAGTTGATCCAAAAGGTCATTAATTATCGGAAAAGGATATGATTTCTTTACTGCTATCTTATACAATGCTCTATAGTCTATAACTAAATGCCACGTATCATCTTTCATAGGCACCAAGACTATGGGATAGCCACAAGGTTAAGAACTCAGTCAAATCCTTCTAACCTCAATGAGCTCTTGAATATATCATCGTATCACATCATTCTTCCATATATATTTGTGATAAAATGGCCCATTTTATAGTGGTGATCATACTGCCAAATAAATATAATGGTGTACCACACAATGCAATGGTACTCCTTGTGGATCTATGAATACATCACTACACTATTTCAGGGTTGCATCTAATCATTGGCACTATTGTTTCCCAACATCTCATCCCTTTCTTGTTGAAAACACACATATGCCAAATGCACAGGGTTGTCTCACATCCTTCATAGTGATAACAACAAACTTTTGTGAATGTGTAATGATGTTCCAAGCTTTCTTGGAAGAGATAATTTGTAGTTTTTGGAATATTGTAGACTTGACCATCAACAGAAACATACCACTTGAGGTTGTGCATATTACTTTCGATGTCAATCTCGAAGACATGGTTAACTAAGAATAAATTTTCATACTTCCATCAATGCAATATCTATAAATTATTACCTACAACATAAGGAATCATGCCATTGTCAAATAATCCTAGAAAAGGAAGAAAGTGGACCTAGATAATTCTATCATGTGTACCCGTAATGAGCGAATGATTGATACAAAATGAGATAGACTTAGTGATTTCATATCAACTTGGTTTGATATATCTCATGCCATCATGGATAAAACCAGGGTGGAAGTAGAAGAGATTCAAATCCTTGGAAGGCATATTGCATTATTGGAAAATTAAGTATTAGAAAACTTCACAAGGATTTGTAAGCAATTTTATTGAAGCAATATTGGAGGAGGAAAAAAACAAAGTCCAAATTAAGAAATATTTTATCTCCAAGGTGTTCAATCTATAGTAATTGAGTATGAAATTTTACATATTATATAAATAAAACTTAATTTGGAAGGAGAAGGAAGGAAAAGCTAAGGACCAATTGAAGTTTATTAAGCAAATCCAGAAGAACATGGCGAATGAAGAACATAATATCAAGTTGTTGAGAAAAACTAAGTTGTATGAACTAGAGTATGATACTAAATACCAAGTAAGAATCACACATGAATCCCGAAAACAAGTCGAGGAGGAGTGGCTTTCTTGCATTGAAATATGAGAATTGATTGAAGACTCCACATCTCAATGTAAACTTCATTGTTTTGGTCCTCTAGAAGGTTTCCTTCCAGTTGCACATGTTTTGAATTAATTTGAAGAAGATATTCAAAAACATGAGAATGATATAAGAGGCATCTCTTCCTTGGAGCATGACCATCTACACAAAATTTTGAATTCTGAAGTTCCTAACACAACTCAATTGAAGTGTACTTTTCCCAATATGGAAAATAAAATTTAAATATTTGAACTCAATCTTCCTATTATGAGAATGCCTAGGGAGCACCATGTATTTCCTCATTTAACTTTATGTAATGATTTCTTTTCTAAATGGGAGATGCATGACCAATAAAATGGAAAAGACTTAACCCCTAACTCACATGAGAGTTAAGTTTGGAAAATAGTTTGCATAATCAATTTTTTTCATATAAAATTTGTTTGATCTCCCATTTTTTCTCTGATCCCCTCATTATATCATTTTCCCTAGCTTCTAAAAGGAGGTCATGACTACAACAACAACCATGTAAAACTAGAGGAGGAAGAGAGCAAAAACCAAGGCCACACATTCAAGGAAGAAAATAACCCTCCCAAGGAGAGAACACTACAGGATGCAAGTCTTCAAGGTTCATCTCCACAGGTATACATGTAAATGTCCTATTCATTGGCTTTTAGTATTGCACCAATACAAATGTCTACTTCTCCATGATTGTATATTTATCTCAATGTTACTAAGAATATTGCTCATGAATGCAACTATGTGCTTAAAACATTCTTCGTTTCTTTGAATTAATCTGCCTACACTTGTATCTTTTGAAATAAAAGGGAAAATATACATTTACTTAAATAATAAGGGTTTAATGAGTTGCAATGGGACTAGGGTTTTATGAGAGGAGGATAGATTTTCTGCATATCTAGTGAGGTAGGTGGTATTGTGTTAAAATTTGGGTGTATTCAATCACAAAATTGATGAGTATCTACCATTGGTAGATAACTTTGAAGATATGGTGTCAGAATTGTATATTTTTCCCTCCCTCCACATGCCTTGGCTAAGGTTTTGGACTATGATGGAGACAGTTTGCATGACATGGTGGAGGCTCCCTTTACTTCTTCTACAATGTTGTCTCAGATTCCAAGAATATATGGAGCTCCTAAGGGTTCATCGCCTTCTGTTTTTCCGAAGGATGTACAAGTCATTAATCATTCACAGAGGGAAGTAATTTCTAACCCAAGCTGTCCCTAGGTGGATTTACTCTTGATCCTTCTCAAAGATCTTCATCTCATACAATTATTCCTTTTTCTCATTACCTATATTTGAGTAAGGTGGAAAAGGGATCTTTTGGTAAACTTTATATAAACGAGCTTCAAGGGGGATGAGACCCAACCTCTAGTAGAAACTCTTCTCGGAAGTGACAGAGGGTTGTAAAATCGTGGGGGGGGGAGGTGTCTCTCTGGTGGTGGGAAAATATATTATGGTTAATAAAATCTATGATATGGAGGGACATGCTTTGGTATTAAAATGTTATGGCATAATAATGTTAGCTGACTCCCTCTCTTCATGTATAAAGTCCTTATGGGGCTCGCTCCAAGGATATTTTCTAGTTTTCCATCTTTTATCTAGAGGTTGGATTGGTTTAATTTTTTGCTCAAAGGAGGAATAAGATAATACCTTGGTGGAGCGATGGTATTATCACTATCATCTATTGTGTGTAAAACCCTAGCATCCACTCTTTGATTCTAGGGAGGATGGGATTTCCAGCTATCCCACGTGGACAAAGCTCCCTAACTTACCTTTGGAATTATTGGGCTTAGGGTGATGAAGAAATAACCCATTGTGACTTGGGGAATGGTGAAGTAGGGCTTGTATGCGATGGAATAGTGGTGAAAAAATATTCCCAAAACCTAGGTTCAGGATGGATCCCTTTTATTAATTATCAAATACATGAAAAATTTGAGTGTGCTAAGGTTATACTCACCATTCTTTCCCACAGTCTCGTGCCTCCTTTCCCTCGATAGACTCAAGCCTCCTTTCTCGATCTGATCTTTCCCTCCTTTCCCTCGGCCTCAAGTGTACCTCATGTGTCTCTTTTCCCTCGACATTCACGCCTTAAAGAAAGCCCGCATTACCAAATCATGTCTCCTCAAATCGTATGGGTGCAGGCCCTTGACACTCTCGCGACTCCTTTACCTTGACAGTAGTCTTGCGCCTCCTTTCTCAGTATGATCAGTCTCAGATGAACCGACCCTAGTCGATTAGAGTAAGTAGAAGATGGATGACCCGACCCTCTATTAGAGTAAGCAGGAGATAGGTAGCAGAGTCTCCTTTCTCTGTCTGCTCGGTGTGCTTGGTATCATATGGGCTTGTTTGCTCAGTCTTGGTCTCGGTCTGCTCGGTCTCAGTCGTCTCGGTCTACTCGGTATCACCTTACCAAACCCTGTCTCGGCCTCAAAGCGTATGGGGTGAAATCAAATTAAGTTTCCCCCTTAAAAAAACCCACCTTAATAATTAAGAAATGCACCTTACCAAACCCTATCTCTGCCTCAAAGCGTATGGGTGAAATCGAAGGTTATTTCTACATTTGCATATTTGAGTAGATTACATATAAAAAAAAAAGTAATAATTATTATAATTAAAGGATTTTAGCATTTGTTTTTTTAAATTGTATTAAGAATAGATATTTACTTTTTGATTTTTTTATGAAGGGGTAATTTATTTTAGTAATTATCACTATAACAATTATGAAACTTAGGTGGAAAGATGGGAAAATAACCCATACATGAACCAATAATTAGTATTAATGTCTAACGAATGTCAAGGGCCCTAAATGACACTTCTTAGGCTCATTCATCATGAACAATACCTAGAAACCACAACACAATTCCTCTCTAGGGGGTCCTTAGCATCAGAGTTGGATACATACACCATTATAAGGTTTTTTTGCAGTAAGGATGGGTAGAGAGGCCTTAACGAACACATCACTCATTTGTAAGGCTTCCTTAAAGGCCTCCAAGTTGTAGGATATAGGTTCCATGAGTAGGTTTTGTTCCCTAGAAATGGGTCTTAACATTTAAAAATGGTTAAGGGGGGACTAAAGGAATTAAGCCATAATTGAACCTTCTCAAGATCATGTGCCATGAACAACACCTAGACCATCACCTTTTATATGTTTTGCATACTATATACATATGGGTCTCGTGGCATTGACCATGGTTGTGGTAGGGAAACAAGCCTCAAGCCCTTAACCTTCACATATCTAGATCAATCACCATGAACAAGTCCTCATGTCACCACAAAAGACCATGGATGGGTGAACAAGTTGTCATCAAGAGCCTTGAAAAAGTCCTCAAACCAACATAACATAACTTAATTGGCCTTTAAGAGGGATATAAGAATCATGATTAGGTTTTGTACATTGAAAATGGGTGTAGAGGCATAAACATGGCAAGTTGGAAACAATGGCCTAAAGCCTTAAATAAACCTTCTCGAGCTCATGAACCACCATCGACAACACCTGAAAACCATGACAGGAGTCCTCTCTAGGGAGTCTTTGGCATCCAATTAGTTGAATATGGGTGACATTATGAGGTCTTCTTGATCATCATGGATGGGTCTTAGGTTCATGACTATAGTCCACATCTTGTATTCCAAATGTCCACTTTAAAGGGTCTATGTTGTGGTTTAAGAACTTGATTGTGGCACATTAGATCAATAATATTAATCTATTGTTCCCTAGATTTCTCCCCCGAACCATGGTATGAGACCCACCTGTCGTGCAAAAAACCTTCTAATGGAACCCATATCCCACTCTAAGGATATTTACCTCATATAGATTTCATGTTTTGTGGTTAAGTTTTAGCCTTGTGCATGGCCATTGGTCCCTAGAATATGACATCTAGGTCCTCAATTATTTATATATAACCACAAAAAATTTCATAAGATGAAATCAATGCAATTTATATTCCATATATAACTCAAGCACCATGAGCAAGTCCTCAGGTCACCACACAAGACCATGGATGGGTGAACAAGTTGTCATCAAGAGCCTTGAACAAGTCCTCAAACCAACATAACATAACTTAATTGACCTTTAAGAGGGATATGAGGCATCATGATTAGGTTTTGTACATTGAAAATGGGTGTAGAGGCATAAACATGGAAAGTTGGAAACAATGGCCTAAATATCTAACTAAACCTTCTCGAGCTCATGAACCACCATAGACAACACCTAAAAACCATGACATGAGTCCTCTCTAGGAAGTCTTTGGCATCCAATTAGTTGAATATGGGTGACATTATGAGGTCTTCTTGATCATCATGGATGGGTCTTAGCTGGTTCATGACTATAGTCCACTTGTATTCCAAAGGTCCACTTTAAAGGGTCTATGTTGTGGTTTAAGGCCTTGATTGTGGCACATTAGATCAATAATATTAATTTAGGGAATAATTCCCTATATTTCTCCCTCGAACCATGGTATGAGACCCACCTGTCATGCAAAAAACCTTCTAATGGAACCCATATCCCACTCTAAGGATATTTACCTTTTATAGAGGGCATATTTTGTGGTTAATGTTTATCCTTTTTCATGGCCATTGGTCCCTGGAATATGACATCTAGGTACTAAATTATTTATATAGAACCACAAAAAAAATCATAAGATGAAAATATTGCAATTTATATTCCATATCTAACTCAAGCAACATGAACAAGTCCTCAGGTCACCACACAAGACCATGTATGGGTGAACAAGTTGTCATCAAGAGCCTTGAACAAGTCCTCAAACCAACATAACATAACTTAATTGGCCTTTAAGAGGGATATAGGCATCATGATTAGGTTTTGTACATTGAAAATAGGTGTAGAGGCATAAACATGGCAAGTTGGAAACAATGGCCTAAATCCCTAACTACTAAACCTTCTCGAGCTCATGAACCACCATCGAAAACACCTAAAAACCTTAATCTATCATGATTTTCTAATTGGAAATATGCTTATATGTTTTGAAAAGAGAGGGAGTAAATCCTCATAGATTCAAGGACACGAAACATATAAGTTCAACAATAAGTTCATGTAGTTGTTGTATGGATTTCCATTGGACCATGGGGAAATGAAGATAATGTGATCTACTATTTGTTGTGATTTATGCAGAGGAAAAGAAGATTGGTGAAATTGTATCTCGAGATGGAGATTACATATACCATATTGGAAACATGGTTGTAATGGGTCACTTTTTAAAAAAATGAAAAAATAAAATAGCCACATTATCTACAAATATTTTATGTGGGCATATATATATATATATATATATCTTGCTAATGGAGTCATTTGGTATTAGTAACTTGGATATAAATCATATAAATCAAAGTGAAGAGAGGAGAACCAAGGAGATGAAATATGGTGATAACTAGCCATGAACATATCATGGAGACTTTTATTCATATAACCAATTGGCCACATGGATAAACTATATATTTCACTTGTTTGTTCACAATTTTAACATGTATCTTTGTAAGCATGATACTTAGACATATTTTTGTGTCATGATTTGTTGTATAAATACCATGGTTTTGTTTATTTCATGTCATGTATTCAATTATATTTCTTAGTTGTGTTTAATGTCATATATAGTTGATCAACCTAAGAGATGACCATTGATAGAGTGATATGGAAACCTCAACAATATTGAAAACTTTCAATCTCTTAAAATAATATTTAGGGAATCTTAGAAAGAAAAACTTTGCAAATTTTTCATCTAATCTAAATTGGTGTTTTTTTATTTTGTATTATTGAAACTTGAGCATAGTATTTCATGTTCTTATCTAAATTTACTCATATGAGGAGGAAACATGTTGCTAGTTTGAACAAACCTTGGTTATATCCAAATACCTTTATTATACTAAATATGGTTTATATATAATCATTGTCTCCTTTGTTGTCAATACAAATATATCCCATCCCTTAATATTGCTTTTGAAATCCTCATATTAGTGAAGGAAATCTCACAAATTCTAAAGGGTGTTGGAATATGTTGTACATTCTTTTATTCTAAATTTTCTAATTTTGTGACCTATACTATCTAAACACTTTTTCCATAAATAATCTATCTTATATAACATAGGTAGAAAATAAGGTGCTTCCACTAAGACATATGAATGATTATTCATGTTGTAATGCTTAGCCAAACAATCACTTCTCCCTCCAATAACTCTTTACATTAGATGGATTATTCATTTTGTAATTCTTAGCCAAACACTTACCTTTCCCTCCAATAACTCTTTAGATTAAATGGAGTAAGACTATTATGGAATTCTTATGAAAACAAATAAGGTGGTTCCACTAAGACATATGAAAATATTCATGTTGTGATTCTTATCCAAACAGTCACAACAATAAGTTCAATCTTTTCCCCAACTTTCTCATGAACATGGAATCACCACATATGTGTGACGATATCAAATGATTCTTGGATTCATTTCATATTTGGTTTATCAACTTGAAATCTCAATTTGATACTTTGCAAGCTACCTGGACCTTCAGTCAAATACAAATATGAAACTTGGAATCATTAACATATCTACTAGAACATATGAAAAATAGGGTTTATGGTTTCCATGATGAATTGATGATGGAAGAAAGTGGGTGTTTCAGTCAAATTTGAGTCCAGAAACCCTCCCATATCGTTAATGCATGCGAATAGTCTATCCAGGTCAAATTTCAATGCATACAGATAGAGTTTGAAAACATTTCAACGTTGGCCCCATTCACATATCACTGTTTCCCGCCTCTAGTATCTTGATGGTGTTGATTAAGAAATCAAAGAAATAGAGGGATTTTTCATCACAAATATGACGCAGGTCCATTTTGTCAATGTCTAGTCCTCGGGCAATTTTTGTTCCTCGTTCATCATTCCTGGACCATGGTGTATTCCCCAAGATCCATTATTTTTGTACAAAATTACATACTAATGGAATAAAATTATCGACGAACTTTTTTCGTCAATAGTATAGCAAATTCATCTCAAGATTATTTACATTCGTCTCTCTTGCGACAATATCAAATGATGCTTGGATTCATTTCATATTTGGTTTATCAACTTGAAATCTCAATTTGATACTTTGCAAATCGTTCACATCCCAAATGCGATCCATTGCATGCATAGTTGGCACTACTAATTTAGGAATATACTGACTAATATACACCATGGATTGATATAACATATATCCCTCCATCATAGAACCCTTACGACATGCTCTTTATCTAACCAACACCTTCAATGATTTCAAGTGCCTCTCCACCCTCCACATTGACCTTGTGTGAACAGGTCCACAAATTTCAATCTCCTCAACTTGGTGTATGAGGTAGTGTTCTTGTGCATTGAAAAATGTAAGAGGTATATACTTTTGCATTTCACACATTAGACGAGGAATTTCTCTCTACCAATACTTTATATCATCTTCATGGATTTATTTCAATGACAACCATCTACATGAGATCGTGACACAAAAAAATAACATGTTTCAACATAACATAATATAATATATTACCTTACATTACAAGTAAAACACGTGTCATTAAGTACAATAATAATTTGAAAGAACATTTTGCTTATAAATCACAACTATGTCTTACCTCATGTATTTTCCAAGATCATATATAACTCGTTTGGCGTTGTTGTCAAAGTCATTTGGGAGAGATAGAGGTAGAACATACTGTAACAACAAAATGAATCATTATTTGTTTCATCCAAAGTAGACAAGCAAAAAAAAGATCTATAAGGCCAATATATAAAAATATTAATACCAAAATTATTACCTTAATGAAGGTATGCCAATCATGTGTTTTTACCCCACCAAATTCGCCTTTGTTTGTTAAGATATTTTTTTATGTTTGAAGCAAAACCTGTGGGAAATTTAATTCTTTGAATGACCTCTTTTACATCATTGCTTTGTTGCTCTGTTAATAACCATGGAAGGTTATTTCGGTCTAGTACTCCATCTAATCTATTTGAATATCGAATCACACTTCGCATTGCATGATTGGTTTCCTGAATCTCAGTACAAATTTTGACAATTTTGTCTTTGTCCCTCCTACCATTTATGATTCACCATAACGTTTCAGTCACATTCTTCCCGATATGCATTGTATCAAACAAATGAGCTATTTTTAGCTCCTCATAGTAGGGCAACCTCATGAATTGAGTGGGATAAGATTTCATTCCTCATGGAAGCCCATTATTAATACCTTCATGATGATTGCGGCCTTCATAAAGCATAAAAGAAATCACAAAAATAATTATCCAATACGGTAAAATAAATTCAATGATTAAAATAAACATTCAAAACATTACACGATCTATGATACATTATGAAATTGAGTACCTTGACGATTTCTATTATATTCCAACCTCCATAGGTGAGGTGTCATTCTTCGTGGTTTTAAACCAATCTCTTCTTTCCCATTGAAAAGATGTTTTTCAGTAGTACGATACCTATGGTTGTTAGGAAGAAGGTGCCTATACTCATCAAACACCATCTTTCCTAAACTTTTTGAATGACGATACTTCATCTTAGGGCCACAAACTGGACATGCAAATTTACCCTTTGTTTGAAGACCTGCAACAAATGGATTAATGTCAATTATACGATGAAATTATTTAAAAAGTAAACATACACCATGATAACATTAAAATATTGTATAGTATTAAAGATAAATATTATAATGCTTATACATACCACAAAAATGTGTTAGTCTAGGGGCATCATGAATTGTCCATAAAAGTATTCAACGAAATTTAAATTTATTCTCCCCGATTGGTTTACATATGTCGTACATTGTGATGCCATCCCATAACTTTAGTAGCTCGTCGATAAGAGGCTAGATATATACATTCATATATTTAACCCGGTACTTACCTAATTGTTTGAAAATACACATAAATACTAAAGGAATGATATCAAGTAATATATATAATTAAATAAATAAACAAAAGATATTATGCAAAAAATGAAACAAATTAAAATGTTAAATTCAAAAAATTAATGCAAACAAATAACTGGAACAATCATTGTCAACATTATGTGCTCCCTCTTTATTGACATCCAAGGAGGAATGCTATTGTTGATAACAAAAATAGGCCACACTGAGTAAATAGACCTAATCTCTCTGAATGGATTAACACCGTCAATTGCCAATGAAAGCCTAACATTACGAGGTTCATCTTTGAAATCTGCCCATTTTTCCTCAATTTCCCTAAATGCAGAACCATCGGCAGGCATTCAAAGAAAACCATCTTCACTTCTATTATGTGCATGGTAATCCATAAATTGTGCTATGCTTTCACACCTAAACAATCGCTGCAAACGTGGAATTATGGTAATATGACGAAGAACCTTTCGAGGCACCCTTTTTGTTACTTGATCGGTTCGATATCTACTGATAAGACATTGCAGACATTCGGTTTTCGAAGCATGTTGTCCATAATATATAATATGGTCTTTAGGACATGCATCTATAGTTTGATAATCCATTCCAATGTCTTTCATAATGGCATGCAAACCTCGAAATGTGCGAGGTAAAATATTTGACGATGGTAACAAAAATTCACCTAACAATCTAACACATAACAAACAACTAGTTAATGTAAGAATATTAATCATAAAAAATGCATTCTTATTTTACACATTAATTAACACTAAAAAAATATATAAAAAAATCAACATTTATGTACAGTATGAGATGAAACATATTACATACATTAGTATTTGTGTCATACAAGTGTTCGACAAATTATTCATAACCTTTAAGTTCACCAACAACAATGTAGCAGAGAGAAGATTTGCTCTTGATCCTTCATAAAGTCGTTTATTTGCCTTTTCTAATAGAGGTTCATCATAAATACCGACATTTTCCCCATCCTCATCCGGCTGCGAAAACAAATCTTGGATCATTTGATTTGTCCCATCATCTTCTTCCATGGGATCATTAACTTGATTTGTCCCATCATCTTCTTCCATGATATCCTCATTTGCTTGGTCATGATGATGTTCCTCATCTTGTGCAACATCATTTCTACTAATACTTGGTGCAATATTATGGGGAAAGTTAGAGGGCAACTCTAACATTATAATTACAAACAATCATACAAAATTAGTGTATACTATAACAAACATTCAAACAATATATATACATATATATAATTTTATATAAAATTGACAAAATAAAAAAAAGATAATGAATATATAGCTAATTACCATGGGACAATATTCATTCGATCCGCCATCAAAGTGACCATATTTCCTACAATGTTTTGTAGCTATAGCTATTAAAATTCTTACGGGACGTCTGAGGAATTTTTTTTTACAAGGGCAATAACATCTACCATCACCCTTTTCACCCGCTTTACTTTTTTCCCCACCTCTAACAACATTCTGCGACATTTTTCCGCACAAAAATACCCTTTCAGAACTGTCGTTGTTATAGCAAGATTGTCGCAACATCTTTAAATCATCAAATATTTATAGGCCAATTTTAGGTCACTATCGTCGCAATTGCGATGATAGTGACCTAAAAATATATTTTCTTTTCCACCTAATTATTTTAGGTCATTTTCAAAGGTAAAGTATTACTAAATTATTATGGTCAACTTTCGTCACTTATGCGACGGACAATCTAATGACGTCGCTTATGAGACGAACATTGACCATTATAATTCAGTCAAACTGTAGGCGTCGATATTGCGATGAACACGGGGTATATTTAGAAAAAAAGAACTTTTCTCTTGCATGTTACGACGAAAGAGTACTTTCGTCGCAAGTGGTCGTCGCAAATTTTTCAATATGTAGTAGTAACTGCTTGCATTACATCTGGTTTGGATGTTATCACATATAGTAGGCTGCCAATCATTGACCTGTATAGACTTTGATCTGTAGACTTCGAATCATCATCTTTTCTCAACTTACAACTGGTTTGCATGGGAGTGATAATTGGTTTGCAATCTTCCATTCTGAACCTCTTTAGCATTTCTCTTATATACTTGGTTTGAGAAATAAAAATTCCTTGGTTTCTTTGACGTATCTGAAGTCCCAAAAAGAAGGATATTTCTCCAAGTAATGACATTTCAAATTCATTCTCCATGTCTTTTGCAAATTTCTGTGTTAACCTGTCATCATCACTACGAAAAATAATATCATCAACATAAACTTCAATTAATAAAATATTACCTTGACATGTAGAGGTTGTTGTCTGCACTTCCTTTTCTGAACCCTGCCTACTGCAGATACTTATCCAGTCTAGAGTACCATGATCTACGAGCCTGTTTTAGACCATACAAGGCCTTCTTTAATTTACATACATAGTTTGTGTTCTATGACAACTGAAATCCTTCTAGTTGTTCAATGAATAATTCTTCTTCAAGTTCCCCATTCAGAAAATCTGATTTTACTTCTATCTGATATACTTTAACATTTTTGGAGCATGCATAAGCTAAAATTAAACGGATTGCTTCCATTTTGGCAACTGGGGAAAATGTATCTTCAAAGTCGATTCCTTCAATCTATGCATATCCTTTACATACCAATCTAGCTTTGTTCCTTGTAACATGTCCATCCTCATTCAATTTATTACATAAAACCCATTTTGTGCTGATCTCATTTTCAACCATTTCCTTGTAGATCTTGAAGTTTTCAAAATCTTCTAACTTGTTCTTGAGAAAACAAACTACAATCATTCTTATATAATCATCAACTAATAACATAAAGTAATTTTCACCTTTTAAGCCCTTTGTTATAGTTGGTCCAACTAGATCGGTGTGCACAATTTCCAGTGGTCTTGTTGTTGAATATTCCTTTGATTTGAACCTGGTCTTTGTTTTCTTTCCTTGTTGACAATACTTGCATAAAGTGTTGGTTGGTTTCGTGTTCTGGGGAATTTCTCTGACTGCTTCTCTTTTGCTGACTTTGACAAGGTTATCAAAATGCATGTGACCCATTCTTCTATGCCATAGCCAACTTTCATCTTCCTTTCCTAGACAACACTTTTCATTTCCAATTTCACTTAACACATATATGTTGTTTGAAGTTCTTGCAGTTGTACCGACCAATTTCCCTGAACCTTCTTTTCTTATCTCACACTTTTCTGAATCGAAAGTAAGTTTATGACCTTGGTCACACATTTGAATCACACTTAGACGATTATGTTCCATATCTTCTACCAATAGAACATTTTGTGCCTTTTCATTCTTGTTCCCAATTCAGACTGTGCCTTCTCCAATTATTTTGGATGAATTATCATTTCCAAAGGAGACTGATCCATTTTTTTCTTTTCTTAATGTAAGAAATTTGTCTTTATCACCTGTCATGTGTTTTGAACATCCAC
>CBVK0103147899.1:0-14957 GCA_900067695.1 Picea abies
CAAACTTGGGTCCATTACCCAAACCTGGGGTCTCCAACTTCTCATGGCCATAACTCTCTGACCGTGAGGAGTTATGTGACATTCCACATACCACTGGAAATGGAATGACAAGAAATATCCATATAGGATAGTTTACCTAACAAATTCATTGTCCTTCATCTCATTATTCCATAATTAAGCATGGGTTCTCTTACTTTGCAAAGCGTTTTCTTGTGAGGGCTTTCACCATAAGGGGGCCACTTTGGAGTTCATCCATCTTTACTTCTTATCAACCATGAAAAGACAATAATCAGTCATATTTACATCAAACAATCTTGGGTCCATTACCCAAACCTTTGTGTTGCGGGGCTTTCTTCAAGGGTTGACATCAATGACAACCAACCTTAATCAACAAAGATCTGTTTTGATGTAGGTTTCACAATTAAGTTCTTGAATGCATAATCTCTATGGAAGTGACTTTGCATGAAACATGCACAATGACATCTCTTTATGGGATCTATTTTTCCGCTCAACCACTCTGTTTTGTTGCGGTGTATAAGGAACCATGTGCTGCAACTAAATCCTGACCTCAAGACAAAGATTCTATATCTGATGGTTGACATACTCCCCCACATTATCTATTTGTAGGACTTTAATATTCTTTCCTGACTGTGTCTCAACAAGGGATTTGAAATATTTGATGTGTTGAAATACCTTAGATTTTTTCCTGAGAAATAAAGTCCATGTGAAGCATGAGAAATCATAAAAAAAAATGAGGAAGTACCTTGATTTAATGATTGATGGATGTAGAAAATGGCCCATGAGGTCACTATGGATCAGATCCAAAGGAAAGGAGGCCTTTTGAGTCTTTCCTTTGTTGAATTTCTCTTGAGGGTGTTTTCCAAGAACACATCCCTCACAAATTTCTTTGGAGGAGTGGATGTCAGGTAGACCTTCAACCATTCCCTGCTTGCTAAGCTGTTGCATATTTCTGAAATTTAAATGCTCAAACCTTTCGTTCCATATCCTACTACTTTCATCAGCATGGGTAAGTAGTAATGCAAAATCTGGTTCAATAAATTCAAAAAATGTGTAGAGTCTGTATTGATGAGTTACCTTACCAGTAGAAACCTTGGAACTGGTTTGCATGTCATAGATATCCACAACATCAGGTGTGAATATTAATCTCTTTCTAGTGCCAGATTTTTTCATCTAATACACAGAGAAAATATTGATGGAGAGTTTGGGAACGTGTAGCACATTCTCAAAACTTCCATTTGTGAGTTCAATTCTCCCTTTTCTAGTGACCTTGACCTGAGATTTCCCCCCCATCAGAATAGGAGGACCTTTGCATGCGTCCAATGAAGAGTAGACTTCTTTTGTGGATGACATGTGGTGCGATGCTCCCGAATCTACAATCCAAGCATTAGGATATGAGTTGATAGCAATCAAAGCATGATTAGGATTACCTTTCTTGGGTTTTTGATCTTCTAGCTTCTTCTTGGCACCCTT
Organism: Picea abies; assembly: GCA_900067695.1. Classification (NCBI taxonomy): domain Eukaryota; kingdom Viridiplantae; phylum Streptophyta; class Pinopsida; order Pinales; family Pinaceae; genus Picea; species Picea abies. The sequence continues at coordinate 1,492 of CBVK0103147899.1, forward strand.
GGGGATGCGATATCCAAGTTTTTATTTATTAAAGTATTTGGGCCATTTGATCTACCTATTTCTGCATACATGTAGATTCTGAATGGAATCCTTTATGGAAGTAAGTGCATTTCTCCCCTTTTCTTCCCTTTCCACCTTTGGATCCGAAGGAATCGTTGAAGGGTTTTGAGTACCCTTCCTTCTTTGGATTTGCGCGTGCCTTCCTTTTGTCTTGGTTTTTAGATTTCTTATTTTTGTGACTGATACCATCTTGCACAACAAGTGCATGCACCTTTTGGCATTTGAATTTTCCCAGTTTGATGAACTTGTTCTGCTCTTGCGTCAAAGACTCATTAGAGACCTCAAGAAAAGGAATTTTCGAAGTATCTCCAGAGACGAGCCTAACTGAATGAAATGTGGATACAAAAACTGAGTATTCCAGACCAATTTTGGAGAGAATGGTAAGAACCATTTGTTTCTCATCAGATTTATCAACCCCGCAAGCCTTGAGTTGTGACAACAAATCCTTATATTTGGTAAAGAAATCTTGGATATTGTCGAAGGTTTTTGGATTCAAAGTGAGAAATTCCACCTCGAGTATATGTCCCCTCATCTCATCTTGTTTGCCAAAAAATCCTTCCATGGTGGTACAAACTTCTTTGGGGGTTTTACAGGAGGATATGTGAAAGAGGAGCTCAAGAGCAATGAGACCACAAATAGTTCCAAACGCTTCATCCATCTGATTCAGATACTTGGATTTTTCTATGGCAGATGTGGGTTCGATATTTGTGTCCATAGTTAACCTATATAATCCTCTTCTTCAAAGATGAATTATCATATTGTCCTTCCATGCAAAGAAATTGTACAGTGTAAGAATGAAATCTTTTGGAAATTCCATTTTTCTCGTTGTCTTCAATCTTCGGTACCTGCAAAAATAATTTGGTGTCTATTTTTCCTAGTAATCCGTTGGCTCTGATACCATGTAAATTTGGATGAACCTGCACAGATAATATCTAGATAGCAAGAATACATACAAAATTTTTAGATAAAAGAGAAAATATGGAAACGAGAGAGTGAGAATCAAAGAATTTTCATTAACCAAATGAATGAATGATAATTTACACATGATATACTCTATATAATAAATCAACTAATGTGCACTAGAGGAGAATCCAATGTGCCATAGTTGTGGTATAGAGTGATATGGACACACACTGACAATTACGGGAGTAAATTGCCACCTAGTCTAAGTTAAATAGTCTCTCAGTATTCAGTTAACTGACTGAAACTGAGTGAAGTGAGGAGGAGTGTTGGCCCTTGGTTATAGAAGTATGCAAAGATCAAAGAAGAAAAGGGAGAATGTGAACTCCGCAGAAGACACAATGACTGTTATTGGGTCGAAGTGAACAAAAGAGAAGAAAAGATGGAGCGAAGCCCGAGAAATAAATCCGTTGGATGAGGAGATCGGGGATGACATATAAGCAAGGAAGAAGGATCGTGGACAGGTCAACAAGCAGAAAAATCCACCGTTGGATTATTTGGAGAACTGCGTGGGAAGGAAGGAAAGATAGGCTGGCGAAGCCCTGAAAACACGGATCAAGTTGACCTAGGGTTTTAGACACCTACGGTTTTGGTATCTAGGGTTTTGGACACCTAGGTTTCATCCTAAGGCTGTCAATGAGTTATTGTAATGTATAAATAAAGGTCTAAAGGACCTGGGTCGGGTTGGTATTTTGGGTTGGTACAATATTTCTATTGATCTAGTTGTATTGTTGATGTGAGTGAGTATTGTATTGAGAGAGAGAAGTGCTGAGAGTGAGAGCCTTTTGGTATTGTAAGGTCTTCAACTGGGTGCGAAGACCAACCCTGTAGCTGGGTGAATAGGGAGGGGAGAGGAAGAGAGGAGAAGAAAGAAGATCTACTAGCCAAGAGTGCAGACAAGAACTGTATACTTTACCTTAATATATTATAACACAGTTCTGTGGATGTAGCCCTAGAGAGAGGGTGAACCACGTACATCTTGTGTTGTGTGTGACTGGTATTTTATCTCTGTCATTGATATACTGTGATTGAATTATTGCTTTAGATCTAATAAGTAGATGTAAAGAATAGATCTAAGCTGATAAGTGATATATGAACATTGTGTTCTTGTGTTAGATCCACTTGACATTTTCTTTGGTTGTAGACATCTCTGTCCTGTAATCCCCTCATAACTGCTTCGGGTGAGACTACATCTGCTTCACAGGTGTTGTCGAAAGGGCCAGTAGTTAGGGCTTGTTGGTGCACTCTTGGAGTTGAACCCTGGGTCTTCCCCTGTGCCAACAAATGGTTCCGTTGCCGGGACCAGAATATTCTTGAAGGAATGTCAAGGTGGTTTCCATTGAAGACAAAGATTCAAAAGTGGATAGAAGATAAAGAAAAGGACTTCGCTAAAGCCCATAACAAGAACCCTAATCTTAGCTCAAAAGATGGGCTGGAGAAATATATCTTTACTGATATACACAAAATTTTCTTTGGAGGAATCCATCAGGAGCTATATGAGTGGCTAGCTAGATTAGCAGATACCTAGTTTGAGATCCAATATAGACCTCCTGTGGTTTGGAGGTTGGAGCTGATCAAGACGGTCAAAAGAGTTGATAACGTCGTATCACGAGTAGTAGATCACTGGTTTGATAGCACCATTGGAGGGTACATCACAGAGTTTGCTGTTAACAGAGTAGAATCATACTACCAAGATGAGAGATATTTCTTTAAGGGACCCAGAGGGAAATTTTTGCATTTTTTGAAGTTGAGAATCAAGATACTATTGCATGAGAAGAACATCTTGAAGACACAATAGATTGGTCGGATCAAGAAAGGCTAATGTTCAAGAATTCAGACAGCGACAACAACAAAGAAGCTGGACATACGCACAGTGGGAGAGTGTTCTGAGAAGTCCACCTTGCAAACCTGTTTAAGCAGAACTACGTGGAGGATGGATTCTACAGTGGAGAAGAGGCAGATCTGACAGATGTAGAACATTCATAACTCGCTAGGGCAAAGGAAGGATAAGTTGAAGAGCTTCATCGAAGAGAACCTGAAACATCAGAAACTGCAAATATCATCGAAGTAAGTACTGTTATCCCTCCTATTGATTCAATAGTTTTAAGAAACCAGACTAATCCCAACCACCAGAGTACCCAAAGTACTGTCAATATTAGTCCAACACATATTCAGTCAGGAACCCTAGAAATATCTATGGTAGATGAGATGAGGCTTCCTATTTTTAAGGGAGATGGATCTGAAGATCCTAATCAACACTGGTTTCTATGTGAAGCAGTATGGAATATTAAAAATTTCACTGACAAAGCTGTCAAAAGAACACAGTTCAGTACCACTCTAAGGGACCGCGCACTGAACTGGTACATGAAGCTTGTTAAGGGACTTGCATAGCCTAAGCCACTGAATCAGATTAATAATGTGCTGATTGCAGAGTTCAAGAAACCTAAGTCAGATTCACAATGTATTACAGAGCTAAAAAATATCAAGCAGAAGGTGGCTGCACCTGTTTGGGAATTTGACCAAAGATTCAAGACCTTAGCAGGTCGATTGACTTTTTAGATCCCAGATGAATAGAACAAAGAATGGTTCATTTCTGCCCTCTTACCACACATCAGAGTTCCCCTAATGCAATAGAACATTTCTTCATAGTCTAAGGTGCTAGAGATCACCATGAAGTTAGAATCAACAACTATGGGAGAATCCAGCTCAGGTATGAGCCAGATCTTGAGTCAACTAACTAGTTTGTCTCTATAGGTCGAAGATATGAAGAAAGACAAGGGAAAAGATAAAAGAGAAGACATCTCGTGTGTCAGATGTAGATCAGAAAGCCATGACAAGGAACACTGTCCCCTATTCAATGTATATTTGGATTCTAGAGCTCCGAGCCCTTTGAAGAAAGTCACCTTACCTTGGGAGGTATGCAGAAACAAACATCACCCTGGTGAGTGCTACTACATGCAAAAGTATGTTCAAACACCTAAAAATTTGTACTACACATTCTGTAAGTCCATAGGACATGATGATAGGGATTGTAGGGATTATGATCTCATGCATGAAAGGTTAAGAGACACATATAATATTTAAGGTGAAGTACATCAAGAAGGAAACACTACACAGTATAACTCTCTTGGGAGAGGAAACTTCAATCCTCACGGTGGATTCAGAGGAAGAGGACGAGGAGGAGGAATGGGTCAAGGCTGAGGATAGATCATCTGTTATAACTGCACACAACCAGGACACCTTTTGAGGGATTTTCAGAACCCTTGTACCACTTGCAGCTACTACAGCTTATTTGACCATGTTATAGAAGATTGTCCTGTGCTGCTAGCTAAGCTTAAAGAAAGACGAGGAACTCAACATAACTTGCAAGTGAAACTGATATATGTTGAGCCTCGTGGAGAAGACCCTAGAGTCATTGTTATAAAAAGAGGAGGCACTGTCACAGGAGATGATAGAATAACCCAAGGGAATATTACAAAAGACTCAGGGATCAAGAAAGCTACAAAGAAGACACAAATGTTTGATGCAAAGAAAGAAAGACAAATGTTTGAGGAAGCCAAAAAATAATTCAGAGGAGACTAAGGCTCTGCATCAAGGACAAGACCAGAAGTGATATAATATGGAATGCCTCTGGCATTTGATCAGCTTGCTTCACCAAAAGAAGGAAAAGAGGTAAGCAAGCTCATGGAATTTTTATATACTTGTATTAAGTTGGTTCAGGACGAAAGCGTTGTACAAGAATTACAAAATTTAATCAGACAATATGAGCTAGGAAAGATATACCCCTTACTAAATAGAAAAGTACACCAAATTGGTAAGAAGATAGGGACAAATAAGGAAATGCATTTGAATGCTAAAATATGAGAGTATGAGATAGACTATGTATTCCTCGACTTAGGGTTGGAGGTCAATGTCATGACGAAGAAAACCCGGGCACTGATGGGAAAAGTGAAGTTGATCTAATCCCCTATCAGGCTTAGGATGGCTAACCAACAAGATGTCATACCATTTGGATGATTGGAGCATGTCCCTGTGGACATTGATGGAGTAAGAACATTTGCAAATTTTGAGGTAATTGAAATAGTTGATGACAGTTTCCCTTACCATGCGCTGTTAGGAATTGATTGGGCCTTCAATAACTCTACTGTTGTTGACTTAAGGAAAGTACATATGAATTTTGAAAGAGATGGCCTTAGGTTCATTGCACCTTTAGACCCAGATGAAGGTCAATGGTACATAGAACCTATCAGAGGAGAAGACCACACATATGCACTAGAAAATATATATAAGCTAACAACTAGACAATAAGATTACATTAATCCTAGATCTGATGGAAACTTAATATGGCGAAGTGATAGCGCATGTTCATCAGACTCAGAAGAAGCACTGGAGAACTAGCAGAATAAGATGTATGAAGTATCTACAAGACGATGTGTTAGATTAACCAGAGAAGTTCGCTGGATCAACACAATAGTAAGTAAATTACCCACCTTTGATGGTCTAAATCCTTCAGAAAACTTCTTGTCAGACTTTGAAGAAAGTGTACCAATACAACACAGATTATTGGCAATGGATGAGGATTTGAAATCCACACCAACAAGATGGTGGGGGACACATAAACATAGCATCATAGATTGGATACAATGTTGCACCTTGATGACAACGCGGTTCTCGACACAAGTAGAAGGCTTCGAAGTTTGCTACACAGGTCGAAGCTGCCCAAAGGACCATGTGTGAAGATGTGAGGAAGCCTGGAGCCACATCCCTCAAGATCAGTGGGTACACGACACCTATCAAATGGTACATCCAAGTAGAACTATGCCTCATCACTACAGATTGGATAGGTATGAATCAGAATTTTGTAACTACCTTCTTATTTGAAAGTCAATATCCCTTAGTAGATCAAGCATTACAGATTGTGAGACATAAAGTATTCGAGGAGACATCTAGCCTTCCTTTGGAACAAGAAGAGGAATAATGGACTGCACCTCTCCATAAATTACTGGGTAGCTACAACATCAATGCTGATGAAGACGATGATCCGAGGAAGGTGAACATTGCAAAAATAGAGGGCCAAAGAGATGTGGAAGGACCAGGATTTGAGTTGCCATTCATTGGAAAACCAATCAAGATTAAGAAATTGAATATTGGAACAGAGTAGACACTAAATTTTGCAAACATTGGAGATTATTGGGATGCTACTACCATTGATAAAATTACAGAGTTACTACATGAATATCAGGACTTGTTTCCAACCAATTTCACTGATATGAAGGGAATTAAAGGACCTATGGGAGAGATGAGGATTCCTTTGAATCCATATGCTAGACCAGTCAAACAAAGACCTTACATACTAAACCCTAAATATAAGGAGAAAGTGAAGATTGAGCTTGACAGAATGCTGTAAGAAGTAATTATAGAACCTGTCGAAGAGTCAGAGTGGATAAGCCCTATGGTGGTGCAAGACAAGAAAACATGAGAGATCAGGATATGCGTAGATCTCATGAAGCTGAATGATGCTTGTTTGCATGACCTCTTTCCTACACCATTCACATACGAAGTGTTGGATAATGTGGGAGGCCAGGAAGTATATTCTTTTACAGATGGATTTTCAGGATACCATGAGATCCGAATTTCCAAGGAAGACCACCATAAGACCACATTTGCAATAGAATGGGGATCCTACCAATATACAATGATGCCATTCAGATTGAAGAATGCCCCATCCATCGTTTCTAGGGTGGTGGTCAAAGCATTCAAAGAATTTCTGCATAAAGTTTTAGAATCATACTTTGATGATTGGACTGTTTTTAGCTTATTGCAAAATCATAATGAATGTCTAAGGCTAATGTTGGATAAATGCAGGTAGTATCAAATTGCTTTGAACCTGAAGAAATGTATTTTATTTTCACCATTTGGAGTGCTGTTAGGTCATATTGTATGCAAGCAAGGATTGCTGGTAGATCCATCCAAGATCATCATTATAGTTGATCTACCCCCTCCTATGTCAGTCAAACAGCTGTGCACTACGTTGGGACACACAAGATATTACATAAATTTCATTAAGGGCTATGCTCATATTACAACACCCATGGAGAAGTTGTTGAAGAAGGATTTCCAGTTTAGTTGGACAGAGGAATGCCAACAGAGCTTCGACACACTGAAATAGAAAATGGTTACTCCGCCCATTCTGGTTTTCCCAGATTGGACCAAGGAGTTTCATGTGCATGTTGATGCATATTCCATTTCTTTAGGAGCTATGTTAGCACAACTATAGGAAGACGATATTGACCACCCATTAGCCTTTGCTAATAGGAAACTATCAACTGCTGAGATCAACTACACCACCACTGAGTGAGAAGGATTGGCCATGGTGTATGCATTGCAGAAATTTCGCCACTACTTGTTGGGTGGACACTTTAAAATGTTTACTCATCACTCCACTCTAAAATACCTAGTCAACAAGCCAGTGTTGGGGGGAAGGATATGTATATGGCTGCTGTTATTTCAAGAATATGATTTTGAGATCATAGTAAATCTAGGAAGAATGAACAAAGGTCCCAACCACTTGTTGAGGTTGGAACATGGAGAAGAGCTGGCCAGTTTGGAGGATACACTACCGAATGCACAGCTGCTGGCCATTAGAAAGATTGATGACCACTTCGTAGATATATCCAGTTCCTATCAACAGGAATGGCACCTAGTGAGTATTTAATTCCTCAGAAGAAACAACTAGTAGTGCACGCTGCAGATTTCTCACTTATAGCCAGACATCTATACAAGATGGGACCTGATGAGATATTGAGAAGGTGTGTTATGGAGGTAGAACGACCACTAATCCTTACATCATCTCATGAAGGCATCACAGGAGGACATTATGAAGGAAAAGAAACTGCGTAGAAGGTTCTTAGAGCTTGCCTTTGGTGGCCTACCTTACACAGAGATGCTAAAGACTATTCCAGAGCCTGCGATGTATGCCAAAGAGTTGGGAAACCATCCATAAGAGATGAAATACCATTGGCACCACAACTGACCCTACAAGCATTTGAGAAATGGGCCATTGACTTTGTTGGACCTATAAATCCACCAGGAAAGCGTACAGGAGAAAGGTACATAATTACAACAACAAAATACTTGACTAGATGGGATGAAGCAAGAGTAGTCAAGGACTGTAGTGCAAATACAACTGCATGCTTCATATTTGATGACATCATAACCAGGTTTGGATGCCCAAATATCTTTATGAGTGATCAAGGAACACATTTAATCAATAAGACAATTGAAGCCTTGTCTGAAGAATTTGCAGTCCACCATCAGAAGAGCACACCATACCATCCACAAACAAATGGGACAATTGAAGCATTCAACAAGATCTTGGAGACAAAGCTAATGAATATTTGTAGTGTGAGCAAGGATGATTGGGATTTAAGAGTACCAACAGTATTATGGGCCTATAGAACCACTTGCAAGAAACTAACAATGCAGACCCCCTTCAAGTTGGTATATGGTATTGAAGTTGTTGTTCCAATGGAATATCTAGTACCAAGCCTAAGAATTGATACCTTTACAGATATGGATGACCCTAGAACTGTTCAAGAGAGGCTTGCACAATTGGTTGAATTGGAATACGACAGATTCATTGACGGATTCCATCAATATGTTCATAAGGAAAGAGAGAAGGCCTATCATGATAGGCACATCAAGAAGAGGGCATTCAAACAAGGTGATATAGTACTGGTATATGACAACAAGTTCATAAAACATCCTGGGAAGTCTAGAACACATTGGGTAGGGACATACAATATCGCTTATGTTACAGAGGGAGGAGCTGCGCAATTGAAGACTCTGAATGGGGAGTGGAAGGAAGGATTAGTGAATGGGAGCTGGCTGAAGTTGTCCTATGACAACCAACTACATCACAAATTTCAGGGAAAGCATGAGGAAAAGGGTCCAGGTACCAGGTGCAGTTGAAACTGGGTACTAGACACAGAAAAGACAGTCTGCACAAAGGAGAAAAATGAGCCATAGAGTAGAAAGTATAGTCTGCACTGCGCAGTCTGGAATTGAAGTAATACAAGAAGCTCTGATCTGAAGTACCTCGGGATGAGTCACATGTGGGTGTTGGAGGCTTGTTGGCCCTTGGTTATGGAAGTATGTGAAGATCAAGGAAGAAAAGGGAGAATGCGAACTCCGCGGAAGACACAATGACTGTTATTGGGTTGAAGTGAACAAAAGAGAAGAAAAGATGGATCACAACCCGAGAAAGAAATCCGTTGGACGAGGAGATCGGGGATGACATATAAGCAAGGAAGAAGGATCGTGGATAGGTCAACAAGAGGAAAAAGCCACCATTGGATTCTTTGGAGCACCGGGTGGGAAGGAAGGAAAGACAGGCTGGCGAAGCCCTGAAAATATGGGTCAAGTTGACCTAGGGTTTTAGACACCTAGGGTTTTGGTATCTAGGGTTTTAGACACCTAGGTTTTGACCTAAGGCTGTCGGTGAGTTATTGTAATGTATAAATAAAGGTCTAAAGGACCTGGGTCAGGTTGGTACTTTGGGTTGGTACGATATTTCTACTGATCTAGTTGTATTGTTGATGTGAGTGAGTATTGTATCGAGAGAGAGAAGTGCTGAGAGTGAGAGACTTCTGGTATTGTAAGCTCTTCAGCTGGGTGTGAAGATCAACCCTACAACTGGGTGTGTAGGGAGGGGAGAGGGAGGGAGGATAATAAATAAAATCTGATAGCGAAGAGTGCAGACAAGAATTGTATGCTTTACCTTAATATATTATAGCACAGTTCTGTGGACGTAGCCCTAGAGAGAGGGTGAACCACGTACATCTTGTGTTGTGTGTGACTGGTATTTTATCTCTGTCATTGATATACTATGATTGCATTACTACTTTAGATATGATAATTAGATGTGCAAAATAGATCTAAGCTGATAAGTGATATATGAACATTGTGTTGTTCTTGTGTTAGATCCACTTGACATTTCCTTTGGTTGTAGACATCTTTTTCCTACAACCCATTCATAACTGCTTCGGGTGAGACGACATCTGCTTCATAGGTGTTTCCAAAAGGGCCAGTAGTTAGGGCTTGTTGGTGTTCTCTTGGAGCTGAACCCTGTGTCTGCCCCTGTGCCAACAAATGGTTCCATTGCTAGGACCAAAATCTTCTTGGGGGAATGTCAAGGTGGTTTCCATCGAAGATAGAGATTCAAAAGTGGATAGAAGATCAAGAAAAGGACTTCGCTGAAGCCCAGAAAGAGAACCCTAATCTTATCTCAGAAGATTGGCTGGAGAAATATATCTTTACTGATAGACACAACATTTTCTTTGGAGGAATCCATTAGGAGCTATATGAGTGGCTAGCTAGATTAGAAGATACCCAGTTTGAGATATGATCTAGACCTCCTTTGGTTTGGACGTCGGAGATGATCAAGACAGTCAAAAGAGTTGATAATGTAGTATCACGAGTAGTAGATCACTGGTTTGATAGCACCATTGGAGGGTACATCACAAAGTTTGCTTTTTACATAGTAGAATCATACAACCAAGCTGAGAGATATTTATTTAAGGGACCCACAGGGAAATTTTTGCATTTTCTGAGGCTGAGAATCAAGATGCTATTGCATGAGAAGAACATCTTGAAGACACAATAGATTGGTCGGATCAAGAAAGGATAATGTTCAAGAATTCTGACAGCAACAACGACACAAAAGGTAGACATACGCGCAGTGGGAGAGTGTTCCTAGAAGTCTACCTTGCAAACCTATTTAAGAAAAACTACGGGGGGGGAGGGTTTCTACAATGGAGAAGAGGCAGATTTGACAGACGAAGAACATTCAAAAAGTGCTAGGGCAGAGGAAGAAGAAGCTAAAGAGCTTCACTGAAGAGAACCTAAAAGCTCAGGAATTGCGCAGACCATCAAAGTAAGTACTGTTATCCCTCCTGTTGATTTAGTAGTATCAAGCAACCAAAGTAATCCCAGCCACCATAGTACCCAGAGCACTGTCAATAGTAGTCCACCACATATTCAGTCAGGAACCCTAGCAAGATCTATGGTAGATGAGATGAGGCTTCCTATTTTTAGGGGAGATGGATCTGAAGATCTTGATCAACACTGGTTTCTATTTGAAGCAGTATGGAATATTAAAAATGTCACTGACAAAGCTGTCAAAAGAACACAGTTCAATACCACTCTAAGGGACTGGGCACTGAGCTGGTACATGAAGCTTGTTCATGGAATTGCATAGCTTAAGCCACTTAATCAAATTAAGTTTGTGCTGATTGTAGAGTTCAAGAAACCCAAGTCAAAGTCACAATGTATTACAGAGCTAAAAGAGATCAAATAGAAGGTGGGTGAACCTATTTGGGAATTCGACCAGAGATTCAAGACCTTAACAGGCCGATTGACTTTTCAGATCCTAGATGAATAGAGAAAATAATGGTTCATTGCTGCCCTCTTACCACACATCAGATTTCCCTTGATGCAACATAATATTGCTTCACAATTTGAGGTGATGGATATCACCATGAAGTTAGAATCAACCCCTATGGGAGAATCCAGCTCAAGTATGAGCCAGATCTTGAGTCAGCTAACTAGTTTGTCTTTGTAGGTCGAAGATATGAAGAAAGACAAGGGAAAATTTAAAAGAGAAGACATATGGTGTGTTAGATGCAGATCAGAAGGCCATGAAAAGGAACACTATCACTTATTCAATGAATACTTGGCTTCTGGAGCTCCGAGCCCTTTGAAGCAAGTCACCTTATCTTGGTGAGAGGTATGCAGAAACAAACATCGCCCTGGTGAGTGCTACTACAGGCAAAAGTATGTTCAAACACCTACAAATTTGTACTTCACATTCTATAAGTCCATAGGACATGATGATAGGGATTGCAGGGCTTACGATCTCATGCATGAAAGGTCAAGATATATATATAATATTCAAGGCAAAGTACAACAATAAGGAAACATTACGTAGTATAAATTTCCTGGGAGAGGAAACTTCAATCCTCGTGGTGGATTCAGAGGAGGAAGACGAGAAGGAGGAATGGGTCAAGGCCGAGGATAGATCATTTGTTATAACTGTGAAAAACTAGGACACCTTGTGAGGGATTGTCAAAACCATTGTACCACTTGCAGCTACTGCAACTTGTTTGACCATGTTATAGAATATTGTCATGTGCTGCTAGCTAAGCTTCAAGAAAGATGAGGACCTCAGCAGAACCCACAAGTGAAACTGATATATGTTGATCCTCATGGAGAATACCCTAGAGTCAGTGTTATAACAAGAGGAGGTGCTATCATAGGAGATGACAGAATAACCCAAGGGAAGATTACAAAAGACTTAGGGATCAAGAAAGCTACAAAGAAGACACAAATGTTTGATGCAAAGAAAGAAAGATAAATGTTTGAGGAAGCCAAAAAAGAATTCATAGGAGACCAAGCCTCTGCATCAAAGACAAGACCAAAAGTGAGAGAATATGGAATGCCTCTGGCATTTGATCAGTCTGCTTCACCAAAAGAATTAAAAGAGGTAAGAAAGCTCATGGAATTTTTATATACTTGTATTAAGTTGGTTCAGGACGAAAGTGCTGTACAAGAATTACAAAATTTAATCAAACAATATGAGCTAGGAAAGATAGATCCCTTACTGAATAGAGCAGTACACCAAATTAGTAAGAAGATAAGGACAAATAAGGAATTACATTTGAATGCTCAAATAGGAGAGTATGAGACAGACTATGTAGTCCTCGACTTAGGGTTGGAGGTCAATGTCATGACGAAACAAACCTGGGAACTAATGGGAAAACCAAATTTGATCTAATCTCGATCCAAAATTGGATCCAGGAGGTTTTCCATGGGCACGATGCGCTTTTGAATTTTTTAGCCAATTTTGTATAGTTTTGGCCCTTTTGTTGTGCTATGGAGTTAATCCTTGTGCCATGAATGACTGTTTTTCTGTGTTGATGATGCGGAGTTCTTGTCGCCCTGTGCAGACGAAATTTCAGTGATAACAGATGCCCCCTAATGGATGAGGTTAGGAGAAAAATGTATAGCCGAAATTCATCAATGTTTCTTTGACTGAGAACAGTGTTGTGAGGGAGAGCAAGAGTGAGACCGTATAGAGCAATCCGTTGGAGAAGAGAGGAACCTATAGATCCGACCTTCCACAAGGTGTGAAATAATATACAAATGTGTACAAACNNCTCGTGTAATGTAACCCTGAAGAGAAAATGTGTGAATTGATGATGTAGACGACTGCAGCGCCCTCGGGGGCGGAATGATAAAGGCAGAAGACAATTCTGTAAAGGAACATACTCTGAACCAGTGGTAATGGTCACGGAAGTAAACAACGACAGTGATGTGGGCAGTGGTGGCCCTACCAAGTTCAGAGGTCTTCGGCAAATGATGATAAAAACTGCAATAGTCGCATAGTA
>CBVK0103147901.1:468-13622 GCA_900067695.1 Picea abies
ACTTTGTTGACTGCCTCGACCTGTCCGTTGGACTGAGGGTAGTATGGTGAGGTGAACTCTTGAGAGAAGCCTAACCGAGAAGAGAGTTCAACGAAGATCTCGTTCTCAAAATGTTTCCCATGATCAAAGATGAGCTGGAGTGGTACTCCGAACCGGGATATGACGTGGTTGAAGAAAAAACGCGCTGCAGTGTCAGCGGTATTGTTAAAGGTGGGCATGGATTCCGCCCATTTGGTGAAGTAATCGACAGCGACAACAATGTATTTGTGACCATTGCTGGAGGGGGGATTACAGGTCATAAAGTCAATGCCCCATTTGCAGAAGGGGNNTGAAGAAGAGCGGGGGGAGCGCGGGCTTTGTTGGCGTAGAGCTGACATTGTTCACAACGTCTCACGGCATGAATGCAGTGATGAAACAAGGTAGGCCAAAAGTAACCGGCTCGGATAATCTTTTGAGCTGTGGCGATGCCTGAAAGATGGCCCCCACAAGCGCCGCTGTGACAATCGTTTAAGACCTTGTCGGCCTCATCAATAGTCAAGCAGCGACGTAGAATGGTGTCGACACCCCGCCGGTATAGGATGTCTTCGATGAGGAGATAGCAAGGGGCTTGATGACGAATGCACCGACGATCATCTTGTGATAGATGTTGACTGAACTTTTGAGTTCGTAGGTATACGAGGAGGTCGCCATACCAAGGATCATCAGAGGCGATGTAAAATAGATGTTCATCGGGAAAGTCCATGTTGACGGGTGCACTGGGTGTGTTAGAGGGAAGGTCTGTGACAAGTTCGGCGAGAACGAGGGCCTTCTTACTCTTGGGTGTTGAGAACTCGAGGTCATACTCCTGAAGGATAATGATCCATCGGGCGAATTTGCCGTTGACTTGTCGATGACTGAGCAAATATTGCATAGGATTGGAATCTGCGACGACTTTGGTGGTGCGAAGCAGAATGTAGTGGCGCAGTTTTTGAACTGCGAGGACAACTGCAAGAGCGAGTTTCTCTTCATGTTTGTATTTCAGGGGTGGCCCTGAAAGATTCTTACTGACATAGTAAATGACGTGTTCATGATTGTCATCTTCGAGCTGGATGAGGACGCCGGCTACTGATACAGCTGATGCAGATACGTAGAGGATGTAGTCGCGATTGTAGTCAGGTGCACTAATCAAAGGTGCATTTGAAAGTGCTGTTTTGAGGTCGTCAAACGACTGTTGGGCATAGTCGTCCCAATGAAAGGGGATGTCGTGACGCAGTAAGTGAAGGAAACCATGTGCGCGTACAGCGTAATCAGGAACAAAGCGCCTAAGAAAGTTGGCTTTGCCTTGTAGACTCTGTAGCTGTCGTAAATTCCGAGGAGGTGGAATTTCTGTGATGGCTTGGACTTTGAGGGGGTCCACGGTAATACCGTTTTGTGAAACGATGAAACTGAGGAGGCGCCCAACGGTGACGCAGAACACACACTTGAGAGGGTTCAAGCGAATGTTGTACTGACGACACCGTTGAAAGATGACTCGTAAATCATCGAGGTGTTGGGTGCGCTTCTTGGATCGAGCTGTGAGGTTGTCCAAGTAAGCGAGGATGATTGTAGCCAAATCATGAAAGATGTATGTCATGGCCCGCTGGAAAGTGGCGCCGACATTTTTGAGGCCGAAGGGCATGACACAATATGCAAACGTGCCCCACGGGGTAATGAATGCGGTCTTATATTGATCGGCTGGGTGAATCTGGATTTGGTTATAGCCCGAGAATCCTTCCATAAAGGAAAGAGCCTCGTGGCCTACGCAATCATCGATAATCTGATCCATAAAAGGCGTTGGGAAATTGTCTTTTGGACAAGCGTTATTGAGATCGCGAAAGTCGGTGCAAATGCGGATGGTGCCCTGTTTCTTGTCGACGGGTACAGGGTTAGAAACCCACAAAGTGTAAGCGATGGGGTAGATGAATCCAGCTGTACGTAATTTGTCAACTTCGGCTTTGATAGCCGAGGCCTTGGCTGGGTGTAGCGGTCGCTGTTTCTGGCGAACTGGGGTGATGTCAGGCCAGGTGTCGATGCGATGTTCGACAATAGAAGGGTCGATGCCAGGCATCTCCGTGTATGACCAGGAAAATATATCCCGAAACTCCTGGAAGAGGGCTTTGTAGGCAGTGATTTCCTCAGGAGTGCAAGATGCTCCAATGATGATTTCCTTGACGACTCCCGGTTTAATGGAAATGTTGATTTTAATGGTGGGGGAAATGTTGGCTAGGTTACCTTCTTCGAAAGCGTCAGGTGCAGGAATGGGGTTATTGAACCAATCGACCATTCCTGAGGGGATAAAGTCTTTGGTTTCGACCGCGAAAATGGGATT
The DNA here is from genome assembly GCA_900067695.1 of Picea abies. Taxonomy (NCBI): domain Eukaryota; kingdom Viridiplantae; phylum Streptophyta; class Pinopsida; order Pinales; family Pinaceae; genus Picea; species Picea abies. The sequence continues at coordinate 2,816 of CBVK0103147901.1, forward strand.
GTGGCTAGGAGGCATGGGGGCTTCCTGCGGAAGGAAGAGTGCACGATGATGTAGTGCGTCCCAGGGAGAGTCCAGGCGTTGTAGTTCTTCCAGGATTTCTTCGTCGCATTGGAAACGACGGGAATATAATGGATCAGGTGGAGTGATCTCAGTGATAGTGTGGTTGCCCCCTGCTGAAGGAACAGAGGGGGTAATTGTGGAAGAGGGTTCACTCGACATAAACCATATGTTGAGATACTGAGGAGAACCTGTGGTGGTGGGATGGCGAGTCTCCGTAGAGGAATGAGCTGGAGAGTTAGGTGGGTTGCGGGGTAAATCCTCAGATAGATCATCTAAGAACCATGGAGGTGTTGGTAGTGCTTCAGGTTCGGGAGAAATGATGTGAAGATCCACTGATGGTGAAGTAAGGTCGATTACCTCGGGTGCGGGTTGAGGCTGTAAGGCCATCTGATGATGCCGATATTCAATGATTATCGGACACTGGTATGTAAAATGAGCCAGGGAATCGCAAAGAGAGCAAGGGCATCTCATGCGTTCGTTGATGGAAGTAGTGACATAGTGAATTTCAGTGACAGGTGTTGTGGACGATGTAGCAGGGCGAGGGTTGTTCTGAAAATCGCGGCTGACGATGTCTAATGCCTGCCGGAAATGAGGCAGTGATGGACAATGATGGGTGTAATGGCCATATTCAGAACAAATGGCACATGCGCATTTGGTCTTCAACTCTTTACTACTGGAAGGTTGAAGGGTAGTAGTAGTAGTGAGTGGTGTGGGGGTTGTGTTGGGGGGAATCAAATTCCGTAACTCCGGTAGCGATGGGAAATTGTTGGTTTGGTGTCCCTCTTTATCGCACAGCGCGCAAGGTGGTGGGATGCGTGGAGGACATGGAGCTGTGGGCTCCTTCTTCACTCGCCTGCCCCCGGCGGGAGCAGGGGGAGTAGGGAGTATAGGAGTAGTGGGGGGAGGGAGTATGGGGGTGTTGAGGGTATTGGGTGTAAGAACATGAATTGTCATGGGAAGTCCTGCCTGTGGGCGAGGGACCATTTCAGGTGGATGTAAATACCACACTGGGATAGCTAACACCATATTTGGAAGTGTGAGTGTTGCGGCTACCTGAAAAGCTTCGACTCTGGGGGGTGGGTAGAAGAAGGGAATTTGAGTGAGGAGACGGGGAACTGTCTCCCAGAGGGAATTAGGCCCTTGAGGAGGTGTGGGTTCATGGACTGTGGGAGTCGACGAGTTTGCAGGAGGCGCCTGTGGGAGTGGTGCTGCGACTGGTGAGACGTCAGGGATGACTGAAGCCTCCTGAGGAGGAAGAGTATCCTCCATGGGAGTGTTTTGAGAGGAAACGCCGCATACCTGGTGAGGGGGAAGGAGTGGTGGTGCTCCATGGTATGTCCCTAACAAGGATGGATCTTTGAACATTCCAGGGCCCATCTCGATGAGTGGATGCACATCTTGGTTTGTATGAATGAGTGGAAGAATATTATCGAGACTGGCCGAGGGGTTTGGTTCGTAGTGTGTAACTTGGTCGATGGTCACAATCTTTCCGTTGTGAGGGAACATGATTGTCCTAAAGATGGATGATGCTACTACTTTCATAGCATATATGTAGGTACGGCCAAGCAAGATATTGTACTCTAGTGGGGCCTCTATAACCTCAATGTCGATGAGGACGGTTTTACCCCCGAGTTCTATGGGGACATTCTGGAAGATCCCTTCAGGGGAGGCTGATCTTCCATCATAAGCTCGTAACGTGATGGTAGAGGGTAATAGTTCTGGGGAACCTAGTTTCTGCCATACGGATTTTGACATAATCCAGGTGGATGCCCCTTCATCGATGATACACCGATGGACAGTGATATTCCGTATTTTGACGGGGATTTGAATAGCGACTGCTGCGGGAAGACGTGGTTCACAGTTATCAAGGTCGAAAGTAATAAGTCGAGTATCTGCAGGATCGACTACCCCCATTGCGGAAAGTAGTGATTTCCGTTGTGTTGGGAAAGTTTGGAGGACTTCCAAAACTGACATGGCAGCCAGGGATTGTGCTAAGTCATCTACCAAGCTGTAGTTATGAGCTGCCCTAGCCTGAGGGTTGTGAACATTCCTGCGCAAGGGGATGCGAGGGATGCGTAATGGTGGTTCGGCGGAAGGGCGAGGGATCACCAACGGGGGTTTGGTTGGTGTAGGGTTTTCTTCTGTAGATGTGGGAGTAGACTCAGCTGTTGGGGGATACTGGCGATTACGAGTTTGCAAAAGAATTTCTTCCTCACTGGTGAGGAGAATTGTTCATTCTGCTGGATTGTTGGGATTGTGATACTGTCCCATTTGGGGTGGGGGATGTTGTGTATCCTGCTGGGTATTGATGATGCCTTGATGTGGAATAGGATTTTTCAATACTGCGGGAGGTTTTTGCGCATATTGTTGTTGTGCCTGTTGAGGGGCAGGTTGCGCAGGAGAAGGAGGAATACTCCCAGAGTATTTCAACCTCTTGAAATCAGTGATCTGTGGACAATGGTGAGTGTAATGACCATAGATTCCACAAAGGGCACAAGGGTGTATGGTTTTAACCGTGTTCCAACCTTGGCGTTTGTTGTTATTTCCCCCCTGGGGGTTTTGGTTCCCTTGGTTCGGGTTGCCCCCAGTGGGCTGTTGCTGTGGGGGTTGATTCTTGTGCCATGAATGACTATTTTTCTGTGTTGACGATGCGGAGTTCTTTTCGCCCTGTGTGGACGAAATTTCAGTGATAACAAGGAACCTTGAGAAAGGAAAGAGATGGATCAGTCTCCTTTGGAAATGACGACTCAACTAGAATCATTGGAAGAGGCACAATCAGAATAAAAAACAAGGATACCAAGGCAGAAAATGTTCTACTAGTAGAAGATATGAAACATAATATTCTAAGTGTAATTCAAATGTTTGACCAAGGTCATAAACTTGTGTTTGATTCATAGAAGTGCGAGATAAGAAAAGCAGGTTCATGCAGATTGGTTGCAGGAATAGTAAGAACTTCAAGCAACATTTATGTATGAAGTGAAATTGGAAATGAAAAATGTTGTCTAGGAAAGGAAGATGAAGTTTGGCTATGACACAGAATAATGGATCACATAAACTTTGATGACCTTGTCAAAGTTAGCAAAAAGGAAGCAGTAAGAAAAATTCCCTAGATCACGAAGCCAACCAACGCCTTATGCAAGCATTGTCAACAAGGAAAGCAAACAAAGACGAAGTTCAAATCAAAGGAATAATACAGAACAAGACCACCAGAAATTGTGCATACTAATATAGTTGGACAAACTGGAATAAAGGGTTTAAAATGTGAGAAATATTTTATGTTATTGGTTGATGATTATACAAGGGTGACTGCAATTTGTTTTCTCAAGAAAAAGTCATAAGCATTCGATAAATTCAAGATATACAAGGAAATGGTTGAAAATGAAATGGATTCAAAAATAAAATGTTTGAGATATGATAATGGAGGAGAGTTTACTTCAAAGGAATTTATGGATTTTTGCAACAATCATGGAATAAAAAGGCAATTCTATGTTGTTCGGACACCTCAACAGAATGGAGTTATCGAAAGGAAGAACAAGATAGTACAAGAAATGACTCAAACTATGTTAATGGATTCCAAGTTCACAGATATATTTTGGGCACATGCAGTGCATACAATAGTTCATATTCAAAACAAATTAATGCTCAGAAACAATAGTGAAAAAACTCCCTACAAGCTATGGAAAGGAAGACCAGTGGATGTGAAGCACTTCAGAGTTTTTGGAAGAAAATGCTACATCAAAAGAGAAGATGGCAAAATGGGAATGTTTGATTCTCGTGTGGACAAAGGCATACTTTTTGGATACTCAAGCACAAGGAAAACATACAAATGTTTCAATCCGAGTCTCAACAAATTTGTGGAAATAATCAATGTGATGGTTGATGAGACAGGTGGAAGAAAAATAAAGAAAGAAGAAAAGGAGTCAATGGAACATGTTCACAAAGAAGAAGCAAAGGAAGAAGAAGTAGTAGAAGGGGAATATGAATAAGAGTAGTTAGAAGAAGAAGAGAAAGAACAAAAAGATATTCAAGTACCTCCAAAGACACCTAGAAAATGAATACAAAAGAATCATCCATCAGATCAGATTATCAGGAACAAAGATGCAGGAGTTGAGACTAGAAGAAGAATTCATTCACCATAACAACTACACCTAGCACTCTTATCTTTGATTAGGCCAAACAACTTTGAAGAATCCAACAAGGATGATATCTAGATAAAATCCATGGATGAAGAGTTGGATCAAATAGATAAGAATGACACTTGGGAATTCGTTCTGAGGCCAAGGTACAATAATGTGATCGACACAAGGTGGGTCTTCAAAAATAAATTGATTGAAGATGGAAAGGTTACCAGGAACAAAGCTAGATTTGTATGTAAAGGATATGCACATGTTGAAGGTATCGACTTTGAGGAGACGTTTTCCCCAGTTTCTAGAATGGAAGCAATCAGATTAATCCTAGCTTATGCATGCTCCAATAATATTAAAGTGTATCAGATGGACATAAAATCAACCTTTGTGAATGAGGAACTAGAAGAAGAAGTCTATATTGAGAAACCAAAAGGATTTAAGTTGTCAGAGAATGAAGATTAAGTTTGCAGGTTGAAGAAGGTCTTGTATGGTCTAAAACAGCCCCCCAGAGCATGGTATTCTAGAATGGATAGATATTTACAACAACGAGGATTCATGAAAGGAAATGCAGACAACAACCTCTACATCAAAGTAAGTCAAGACAATATTTTGTTAATTGAAGTTTATGTTGATGATATTATCTTTGGAAGTGATGATGACAGGATGAGCCATAAATTTGTAAATGATATGCATAATGAGTTTGATATGTCATTGCTTGGAGAATTATCTTTCTTTTTGGGTCTTCAGATATGTCAAGGCAGCCAAGGAATTTTTATCTCTCAAACCAAGTACATCAGAGAGATGCTAAAGAGGTTCAGAATGGAAGATTACAAACCATTCAACACTCATATGCAAACCGATTTCAATTTAAGTAAATATGATGATTCAATGATTGGAAACTTAATTTTTTGTGACAACATCCAGACCAGATGTAATGCAAGTAGTCGAACAGGTGGAACTATTTCAAGCAGCACCAAAGGAATCACATATTCTAGCAGTAAAGAGAATATTAAGATATCTTAAGGGTATAGAAGAATTTGGATTGTGGTATCAAAAAGGAAAGGATCTATCACTTATTTCTTACACAGACACAGATTGGGCAGGTTGCATTGATGACCGAAGAAGTACAAGTGGAGCAACGTTCTACTTGGGTGAGTGTTTGGTATCCTAGATAAGAAAGAAACAATCATCAATATCATTGTTTACAGCCGAAGCAGAGTATATTACAGCAACAACATGTTGTACACAAGTTTTATGGATGAAACAAACTTTGAAAGATATACATATTGAGTATGATGAGCCCATTCTGATATTTTGGGACAACACCAACACCATTAGTATCTCAAAGAATCTAGTGATGCACTCCAAGACGAAGCACATTATGATAAAGTATAATTTTCTATGGGAACATGTTACAAAGAAGAACATTCAATTTGAGTATGTTGGCACCAAAGAACAAATTGCAGACATCTTTACAAAACTACTTCCAAGGGAAGCCTTTGAGTATATTCGCCATAAAATTAGCATAGTTTCTGCCCCACAATGAATCTTTAATTTTATTCTATATGTCTTAGATTTACATGAGGAAACACCTTAAAGATGAAATTTTAGTTTTGGGAGAGTTTAGTCAGGGGGAGCAGTTTCAGGAAGTGTTCAGTCATGAGGAGCATCCCTAAGGACAATTTAGTTAGGGGGAGAGACCACGACAGGAAGTCACCTTTGCCATTGATTTCAAAGGGGGAGACATTAATTAAATGCAGCATGGATAGAGAGTTATATGATTGGAGAGAGAGAACACAGGCATGTTTCCATGGGGAGCGATGATCACAGGGGGAGAATGAGCAATATGACTTCAGTGTTGTATCATAGTGTTTCCATCAATGCCAAAGGGAGACATTTTTTATTAATTGGGTTGGTTTTCATTGATGTCAACCCTTGAATCAAGTCCAGTAGAAAATTATAGTAGCCCCAGTAGTATGGTTAAAGGAATCAATATTTTTTGAGGTATAAACGTATGAATATTAGTGTATTTGTAGGTAAGACTATTCTAGATGGATAGTACATGTCATTCCATTTCCGGTGATATGCGGAATGTCACATAACTCCTCACAGTTAGAGATTTATGGCCTTGTGAAGTTGGAGAACCCTCTTGAGTTACCTAGAATCTCCTAGAAGGTCAAAGAAGTCAAATTATTCTAGAAACCTCTAGAAGAATTTGACTAGTCAAAGTGGGTGAAAACTAGGAGTTAAACATGGGTTAACTTGTTGCAATAAGAAAATAATTAAAAATAAATTAGTTGCAACTAGAAGTGGAGAGTTTACTATTTGTGGATAAAGTGGTTATAAGTGAACAAGTGGTTAAAAGTGGGTTATCCCTAAAAGAAGGAAGTTGGGTTAAGTTGGTTAGAAAGTAACCCCTAGATGAAACTACTTGGAGAGTATAAATAAGAGAGAAAGGGTCTCATATTTTCATCTATTGAGAATATTGAATATATATTATTGTATAAGGTTTGTTGTAGGTACTCATTGATACATCTGAAATTACACAAGTCTGAGGTAGCATGAAGGGTTGGCAACAAAAGTCTCAGAATTGCAGAAATACTTAAAAAATCCTATTTTTTGAGGTGTACGTGGGCTGCAATGGAGAAGGGAACGTACACACATGGTATGTAAGTATATCATGGCACATATAGTTGGAAAAGCCATGAAATATTGAATTATTGAAGGTACCAGAATCTCAGATTTTGAAAGCAAGCACCCAAGAAGGTCTACAATGATCAGGTACATCATATCTATCTACAGATTCAAAAGGTATGTCACATTCTTATGTGTAGTTGGATGTTGTTGTCTCCAAGAGATATGGTTATGGGAGTTTGAGGTTTTTCCCTAGAGAGGTTTTTGTTTGTATGGAACCTATGGTATGAGTTAGATCTACAAAAATACAACACTGGTATGTTGGTGTTATTCATTGGTACATCTTGTTGGTTCAAGTTTTGAGAAATGGCTAGTATTTCTTGGTAAATGGATGGGGGTTTTTGGTTGTGAATTTGTTTATGAAGGTTGAGGCTGCATATCAATAAGTTTTTGATGTTTAGTCTATGTGAGGGTTATTACACTTGTTCATGATTGTACACACATGTGTAGCACATGACTAGAGAGACATAGTTTCACTTGGTTAAGGAATGTATAAGATGATTTATGCACATGAACAACAACATATAAGACACAGTGATAAGTTTTGACGTAGATGCCACCTCTTCCCCGACAGAGTCTATGCGTGACCTCCCAGTCTTAAGGATCGTTCATTCACTTCATGAGCCGAAGCGTCTCTTTCAATTCCCTGCTGGAATCTTCTTCAAATCGATCCACAGGTCCTTCAGGAACTCCCCTGTGAGAATAGCACTAGGCGTGAGCTTCTATCTACCCAAGCAACCACAACGCTATGACCAAGGGCATGTCCCAAAGTCACTTGTCGAAATTTCACGATCTCGCGAGTTTGTGAGTCGAAGCTTCCGACTCTTCCTTTCCAATCTTGCGATACCCGAAACAACGATACAGGTATGGCTCCTTTCCTTGTCAGCACCCTCCCCACATGTAACTGTAGTCTAGGTCTTAAATATCATTGCCTCTTGCAACTCACACCTTTGTGAGTTCGTGGGTCGAACTCTCATGCCCTCTTGTTGTGATCTCCCAAGACGCGATAGGTCAACGCCGGGTTGACTCCTCCCTTGACGCTTTTCGCTATTCACAACCTCGTAGGTTGAAGCGTCGAGCCTTCACACTCTTATCCCATGAATCCTCAAGATGCAAGAAGCCAATGGAGTGTTGACTCCCTTCTCCAGGTGATGCGTTTCTGCCTGTCTGTCACATGGGCCCCACCTTATGGATCTGCCACGTGTCCACATGAGCCTCTGCTCTCGGCACTTCACCACTTCTGATGTCGAAAGTGACCCCTCTCAACCTCTGAACCCCCGAATGCATGATAGACGATGGGGTTCCCAATCCAATGGTCCTCTCGTTCTCCGGATCCAATGGTTGTCTTCGCTCCTCGCGATTTCGCAACTTCACAACTTAGAGCGCCCAACTCTTGGGCTCTCACCTTGCAAACCTCTGAGTTCACGAGATCCCTAGATCTCTACCACCTGTCCTCCTCAAATGGATGGCTCCAATATTCTCGTGACTTCGCCACTCGCGAAGTCAAAAGACTTCCCTCTATGTCTCTCGATGTTCGAATCCCCAACATGGGCGATCTCACGACACGTGTCCACTCTCAAACGAACATCTCAGATTTCCTTGGGACTTCATTACTCATGAAGTCAAGATGCTCACCTCTATGAGTCCCGGTGCCCGAATCTTCAAAATGGATGACTCCACGACACGTGTCCTCCCGCAGATGAATGACTCAGATTCTTTCACCTTTTCACGATTTTTGATGTCGAGTGCCCGGACTCTCGAACTCCTGAGTGCCGATATCCCGATATCAACCCCTTCGGGACTTTCACTCTGCTACTTTATGCGTGGGGTCTAACCCTCGTGAAAGTCTCGACAGATCTAATGGTTGTTGGTGATTCTGAACGAGATCCAATGGCTCAGATTCTCTCCTGCTCTTGCACTCCTCCACTACTCCTTGGACGTGAAATCCTTCAACAGTCCAGATCTCCTTGGTTGATCTGACAACAGTTATTTCTCCTGTTGAGCCTTGGCACGTTTCTTCCCAAACTTGCAAGAATTTCAAATTCTCAAAGGCCTCGACCTTTGTTTCTTTTCTCTGTGAGATTCACAACTTTGAATCCTCGCCTACGTGTATGAAATGCTACTCCTCCTAAGATTTGGTCCCGAATCCTTGAAGGATTCTGACTTCTGCACTCCTGTAGAGTCTTTGCATCGAAAGTGTTGTCACTTCTGAGATTCTCCAAGACTTAGACCTCTAAGGAAAATAATTCTTTTTTCCTTCTCCCTCAGATGGAGAAATATGCTGCCCTCCTAGCACTCTATCTGCTCAAGCAACCTATTGATGAGTCTTTCAAGGTGTTTAACAACCCTGCAAAGATCCTTTAGTGGATTCTTCCTTCAACTAGAGAACTCAAAGAGTTCCTTCTGTGCACTCTAGCACTTACTCAATGCTCTTCTGGAAAAGTATCAAGAACCCTCAGATGATTCTTTCTCCTAATGAACTCGCAGAAGAGTTCTTCTTTTGTGCACTCCTTGCACTGGCTCAATGCCCACCTGGCAGAGCTTTACAGAAATCCTCGAAGATTTTGTCTTCTTCTGAACTCACAACAGAGTTTCTCTATGCAATCCCTTGCACCTGCTCAATGCCCACTTGGCAGAGCTTTGCAGAACTCCTCAGAGATTTTGTCTGCAACTATGTCCTTCTCCATAGCCTTGCCTCTAAGGTCTTCCTCTGAATTGATGATTTCAGCTACTGTGCCTGCCTGGAACGTATTTGTCTAAATCTGCAAAGTTCAGAAGTGCTTATGTGCACTGGTATTCAGAGACCACAGTACTCTGTCACGCCCTCCTGGCATGAAACCACAAAGAACTTCTCAAGCTTGAAAAATCAAAACAACTCCTGCAAACGCCTAAACATACATTCACAACATATAAAGAACACATCCAGACATTCATTCAACACAAGAAATATGCAGGAAAAACTGTTGTTTGTATTAAATGGAAAATGCCTATTTTTACAAGGTGTTCCTAAGCTCAAACTTTAATAGAGTCTTGACTCCTTCTCCATGCACACTCGTTTTCTCTTGTGCATATTCCAACTACTACAACTCTCCTATCTCCAAAATGAGATCACAATTGATCTTTTACATGAGGGGGCTCTTCGAGCTCTTCCCTCCAATCTACCTACCCTATTCAATTACATTGAATAGGCTGTCTAGTCCAGAATAAGATCTAGATCTCAGCCTTACAAACATTAAAGGCCTACCTACTATAATACCTGCACAAAGGCATGACTCCATGGCTCAACAGCCTAAAACATTAAATTACATTCAATTTCAAAACTGAAGACGAGGGCTGCGCCTCTCTTAAGCCTTGAGTGCATGCGTTAACACAGCTAGCTGGCTGACGTGGAGAGATGCTCCTGCATCATACTCATCAGATACAAAATTCATGAGCTCCTGCTCATGAGCTTCCACTCTCAGTTGTGGAAATCCTCTTGGATCCCAAACAAATTTCTGGATCTATTCATCTGCTCCATCTCCCTGTTGCTGCTGTTGTTTCTGCTCTACTGTTGCTGCTGCTTCTTTTCTTCTACTCAGCTTCTCCTTGCTGATAGTTTCTGCTGACCCTAACATCAGCTCCCTGATCTCCTCGATCACTTCATCCAGTTTCTCCAGTGGCTGGCCCTGTTCATACTGTTTTCACTCTTTTCATCGATGTGTGAGCAAAAAGTGAGTGCTTACATGCCTAGTTGGGCTCTGCTAGTCATGACAACTGTATGGTAAAAGGTTTAGAAAGAAACAACTAAGCTATTAACAAGAATTAAACAAAAACTAAAAGAAAACATGAGCATAATAACAAAAATGAAAAAACAAATGAAAATGGACCAATATCACAAATATATAGCTTGATCTGATTGATGAAATCCAAAGATACACAATGGAGAA
>CBVK0103147990.1:0-17856 GCA_900067695.1 Picea abies
ACAATTAAGGAAACTGAAAAATTGAAAGAAACAATGGTGGGGGTCCAAGTAGAATAGGCGAGTGGCCACCAATATCCACCTAGATCATTTCATTTGATGGTTATGTTATTTTTGTATTCATTCACTCAACAATAGTCTAGGTTCTCACATTTGTTGCCAAACAGGTGGCCTTTTATAACAACTTTTCACCCTACAATACAAGGAATATGTCCCCTACAATATTGAAATTGTAGGCATGACAGTCTCATGCCATGTTAAAAAACAATAAACAACTAACTAGCCTACACTAGCCCACAAATGTACCAACATGCACAAAAAAATGGCATCAAGGTTTATAGTGGAGAAACCCCCAACAAGGTAAGAAAATCCACTCTCAAACAATATTATATTCCAATGTGCATTAATGACACAAGGCACCATCTATTGGAAGTGATACTATAGCATCTCATAGAGGATTATTTTTGGACAAAAAGAAAGGCTTTGTATATGTAACTCTCTCTCAACTCAATAAAAAATTAGTCTCCCCGTAATCACTTGACCCTCACACACACTCATTAACTTGCACACTCTCTTAGCCTTCCTCGTCTTCTAGTGCAGATAGGGTTCACAATGTTGTGTGTGGGATTTGTGAGGACGAAGAATGTTGTGACTATCATGCTCACCAATGTTCTTGATGCATCCATGAGGGAATATTCTATTATCTCTTCAACTTCACTTATTTAAAAAAAAACACGATGTAATCACAATCAATATTTGGTCTTTTAAACAAAATAATGTAGGTATAATTTACTTAAGCGATAGGCATATTTTGTTATTATGGACTTTCATAAATATGGAATGGTGCATTGTGTCTCTCTGAATGTACTAAATATCTTCTTTGTGATTTTTTAAATAATTAAAAAATTATACGCACGGGGTGATATGGGGTACCTAGGGAGGTACCAAATGAGAATAATAATAAATATATGAATATGTATTTCTGTGTATGGAGACCATTTTTAATTAAGAAAAAATTTAGAAGGAGACTGCCTTATACATGAGTGGTTCATAAGACAATAGTATATGGTAATTCTACAGTTGTATGAGAATTGATGGATCATAAGTGAATTTGATAAAGTTTTTAAGTGTTAAGGAATACTTTGAGTTGAGTACACTCGGGTTGGCCTTGCCATCAAGCTGGAAAAGTTGCAATGTCACACATACCTCAAGTTGTCGGGTGAATTAGGTGCACCAAGTAAGTTCTGCCTCGAGCGTTGGCTGTGAGGGCGTGACTGTTTCTCTCATGCACATAACAGATGTAGTATACCTTGGGGGAGTAATATGGGGTATCTAGGGTGGTACCCAATGGGAATAATAATAGATACACGACTATGCATTTCTATGCATGGAGGCCATTTTTAATAAATAAGGACTATGTAACAGTGTCAAAAAAATTAATGTAAGAAGGCTAACTAGAAGGTTCCACCTACCAAAATTCTCCTTTATAATGTTTCTAGGAGGTCAATGAATGTAAAAAGACTTATTAGAAAGTTCCACCTGCTAGAATGTTCCTTCTCTAAAACGTTCCTAGGAGGTAGATATTAATATATAAAGAAGTATAAGCAATGTAATGAAGCATGGTGAAGTGTATCGTGATTGATAAACAGGTATTGGTTGAGGAGTGTTTCCTTCCTTAAGTAATAATACACGGTGTTTCACTACCTCGAGGGTTTTGATATTAATAAAGTAAAAGAATTTTTCTATATTATTATTTGTATTTTGTATGTGATTATGTATTCAGATCTCATAGCACATAACATTTGGTATCAGATCAGATCTTTTTCTTGGACCGAAAAAGTAAGAATTTTTTTGCCTTTTTATATATTTTTCAAGGGAAAAAGGGGGCAGTACACTTCAAATTGAATTCTGAAACTTTTTTAGCAGAATTTGCATTAACTAGTTGGATATTTGAATTCTTCTCAGAAAAATACCCAATTTAAAAATAAATAAATAAATCATCCAAAACTGAGTCCGAGAAGTGAAGTTATTGGCAATTTAAAATCAACAAATTTTTAGGCTTTTCATGGATGGTCACACGATTTACAGATCAAATATCTTTTTCTCGAGTGCTCAGAATTTAGTTAAACGGTGCTAATAGATGCAGGAGGAAAATTTTCATTTATTGGCATTGATTTCACTGAAATCTGAAAACGTGAGTAAAATATATTTTATCTGCAAACCGTACGGCCATCCGTGGAAAAAAAAATCCTAAATTTTTTTTGATTTTAAATTGTCAATAACTTCACTTTCCGAACTCTATTTTCGATGATTTTTTTTAAATTGGGTATTTTTACAAGAGGAACTCAAATATCCAAATAGTTTCTTCAAATTCTACTCAAAAAGTTTCATAAATTGTTTTTTTCTAGTTTGTCTGTGACCTGTGAGACTAGCCTATGGTTGAGAAACTGCGACTCAAGGGCATCTAAGCGGTCAAAATAACCCGGGGATCGCACCCATCCTAAGCCACACCAGCCCTTAACATGGTTGGATTTTTTGACCCCACAGGTTTCAAACTGGTGACTTTAACATCACGGAGTGCCTTAACAGCACACTTCGTCACCGATTGTCCTACACCTCAAGGACAAAAAAGTTTCATAATTTAATCTAAAGTGCAACACCTTTTTTTTTCCTTTGAAAATTTGCAAAATCGCACAGCCGTCCCTGGAAAAACCTTGAAAAACCGTTCATTTTAAATTGCCAATAACTTCACTTCCCGGACTCCGTTTTGGATGATTTGTTTTTTGAAATTGGGCATTTTCCCAAAAGGAACTCAAATATCCAATTTGTTTCTACAAGTTCTATTCAAAAAAATTCATAATTTAATTTCAAGTGCACCACTCCTTTTTTTCCTTTGAAAAAATTGCAAAAAGAAAAAATTCTTCCTTTTTTGAACCAAAAAAGAGATCTAATATCAAATGTTATGTGCTCTGATATATGAATATATAATCACATATAAAATATCTAGTAATAGGATAGAGATTCTCCACACTTTATTAATATCACAACCCTTGAGGTAGGGTAACACCATATATTATTTCTTAAGGAAGGAAACACACCTCAAGCAATACTTTCTTATCAATTACAATACACTTCACCATGCTTCATTACATTGCTTATACTTCTTTATATAGTAATATCTACCTCCTAGGAAATATCCAATTTGTTTCTACAAGTTCTATTCAAAAAAAATCATAATTTAATTTTAAGTGCACCACTCCTTTTTTTCCTTTGAAAAAATTGCAAAAAGAAAAAATTCTTCCTTTTTTGAACCAAGAAAGAGATCTAATATCAAATGTTATGTGCTCTGATATATGAATATATAATCACATATAAAATATCTAGTAATAGGATAGAGATTCTCCACACTTTATTAATATCACAACCCTTGAGGTAGGGTAACACCATATATTATTTCTTAAGGAAGGAAACACACCTTAAGCAATACTTTCTTATCAATTACAATACACTTCACCATGCTTCATTACATTGCTTATACTTCTTTATATAGTAATATCTACCTCCTAGGAATGTTCTAGAGAATGAACATCTTAGTAGGTGGAACCTTCTAGTAAGCCTTCTTACATTTATTGACCTCCTAAGAACATTCTAATAGGTGGAGCTTTCTAGTAAGTCTTCTTACATTCATTGTTTTGACACTATTATATAAGCCTTATTTATTAAAAGTTACCTCCATACATAGAAATGAATAGTCATATATCTATTATTATTCCCATTGTGTATCTCCTTAGATATTTCATATTATCCCCTAGATATACTACATTGAGCATGAGAAATAATACATGTAGATAGAACATCTCAAATCTCATATGATACAAGAAATTAAAAAAAATTAGGAGACCGCCTCATACATGAGTGGGTCTATTATAATTTTGTTGAATGATATGTAAATTCTTGTCCAACTATACTTGTACTTCTAATAATAAATGTGGAACATGAACTATACTTGTACTTCTAATAATAAATGTGGAACATGAACTATAGAGGTGTGAAATTAGCCCAATGTGCATTTATATGTGGATGGAAAGAAGTATTAAAATATATCTAACCAAACATCATTTATAATGATTTTCAAAAGTAGATAAAAGATCTAGACTCCTAATTCGGAGATAATGGTATATGGTAAACCAAAATTGGTCCAAGCATATCAGAAAAATATAGTAGTATGAGAATTGATGGATCAATTGCAAGGAATGGAAACAATTATGTTGGATATATATATCCATGCTACTATTGAGTGGTATGAAAATTGATGGATCAATTGCAAGGAATGAAAACAATTAAAACAATTATGTTGGAAACCTATAAAAATATTATATATATACAAAACCATGTACTATTGAGTGGTAGGTGGTAGGTAATTTGCTTATGAAGTCCATGTACTTGGATTTGCATGCCTTCAAAGACATTGGCAAAGGATAATAAATTCAACGTTTTCAATTGGATGGTCAAAGACATTGGCAAAGGATAATAAATTCAACGTTTTCAATTGGATGGTTCAAATTGATTTCACCGATAACATTTTTTAATATAATTTTGAATGTAAATTTTGATTGACAAATAATAATAAAAACTTTAAATATGTGCAAAGTTTTATGCATAGCAAAATGGAAGAAATAGAATGTGCCTCCTAAGTTGTATTGGGATATTTGAAACGGGAGTGATATTAAACTGTTTTAACTTGTCAATCAAACTATTTCTCAATCTAATCCAAAAATGTATCATTGTAGGTTGGTTGATTTTCCTAAACAATAGGTCCAAAATCTACATTAATGGGTTAGTTCTCTTTATAGTTGTTATATATGGTATACAAATATTCAAGATTTTAAGAACCTTGGTTGCAGGCTTGCTAACAAAGTCAACCAGTTTGGTTGTGGCTCCCTTTTTAACTTGATTTTAAGATGAAACTAATATAAATAAGAAGCTTATTTAAGATGAGAATGTCATCGAACAATGGATTATGTTGAAGAAGAAGGAATTGGAGAAAAATGGTGATTCTAGGGTTTTGTGTGAACTAGTAGGGGAAGAAGGAGTTTCGCAGCTCCCTAGTTGGGGAGAGGGAAGGACAGTCTCTGGGAAAGAAGGAGCTGTCCCCAGGGATGTCAAATCCCAGGACAAAAAAGACCTCGGGAAAAGGGTTGGTACAGGAGAAGTTGGAGGATCGAAAGTCATTCAAGGATGTAGTCAAAAGTAGAACTGAAAGCAAAGGCGAGAATGTCTATATGGGGGGAGTATACAATGGGTAGAATGAAACCTACCAGAAGAAGCCAAATACATCATCTCAGGACAAGGAGGATAAAAGACCAAACCTACCTAATCATAAAAAGCGGCTTCAGAATGGATGCTTACCTAATATTGTAGAAAACCCCAAGTACGAGGCGACCTCGAACAGGATAGGGAATTACATCCAACGGATGAGAGACCATGCCTTAATTGGAAAATTTACGGGGATCTAGCCCTTGGAAAAATCCCTCCAACTATGGATAAAATCAAGATGGAAAGTAAAGGGAAGAATAGACCTCGAACTTGGATCAAAGGGATTCTGAAAGTAAAGGGAAGAATAGACCTCGAACTTGGATCAAAGGGATTCTTCATAACCGGGTGAGAGAGAAAAGGTTTTTGAGGAAGGACCCTATTTCTTCAACTCTACAGTCCTCCACATGAGATATTGGACAGAAATGTTTGCACCAGAGAAAGAAACCTTCACATAGGCACCGGTCGGTATCAAGATGTACTCTATATCAAGGGAATTCTTGGAACCTGAGACCCTCGAAGGCATCGACAACAAGTTAGGATCCTTTATTGAGATATCATAGGTAACAAAGATGGCCATGTATATATCTTATGCTATAATATGTGTTTGCATGAATGTAGTTAGTGCTCTACCAGAATCCATAGTAATATCTTACCAGGATGAAGAATGGTCCCAGTCTCTTGACTATGAACATATTCATTTTCGATGCAGGAAATGTCACATACATGGACATCTCTTTAGGGACTGGCCCCTTAATGCCCCTCCACAAGGGACCACGATAAAGGAAGAAATATATCTTGAGGGTTTTATCAAGAATCCAAAAAAAAAGGAAGGCGAGGTGACGCTAGCCTAAACAACCTAGGACAACACAGAACAAGAGTTCAAGTAATAGCTTCAAGATCTTGGAAGGAGAACCTAGTGGAACTACAGATAAAGAAAAACCAATGGAAACAAATACAAAACCCAAGGAATTCATAGGAACTAAGGTATAAGAACCCAAACGTCTTAAAACAGGGGAAGAATAAGAAGAGAAAGAAATCGAAGGCTAAGAAGTAAAGATGAAGAAAAACCAAGATTTAGGAGAAGACTCTGAAGAGGAATCAGACATGGAAACAACACAAGCCATGGAGTTAGAAAAGATTAAAATAGATCTGTCGAGCTTGAGGGAGATTCATGGAATGCCAATAATTAATAGTCTCATCGTAGTCTAGCTCAGAAGGTTACAAAAATACTTAGAGCAGGGGAAAGGAAAAAAATTGAATCCAGAGCTAAGACCCTCACCATCAAAAAGTATGGGTATCAAGACCAACCCTCTAAAATCCCCCAAGAAACTCGGAGGAGAGGAGAAAATACGAGAATGGAAACTCTATCACCAAAAGATAGAAGAAACAAGAGCTTTGATGGTAGACTCAAGAAAAGTGGTATGTCTTCCAGACAACTACTTCCCTCCCCAACCCAAATGTTGATAATGAAGAACACGTCTTGGAATATTAGAGGAATGAAGTTCCTATATAAACAAATTATGATGAAGAAAAAAATCCCCATGATGAAGGCGTACATAGTCCTCCTCCAAGAAACAAAATATGAAGAAGGAAATATCAGACGAATAACGCAAAGAATTTGGCTAGGGTGTGAATCTAGATGGATAGTAGCGGAAGGAGCTTCTAGAGTAATTTCCACCCTTTGGGATCTAGAAATCATAGATATGGACATGTCTTCTAGACCCATGATTATCACTCTAAAATTCAAGTCGATAGGATCATAGGAAGAGGGTTATATCACCAATGCTTATGGCCCCAATATGCCTAACTTAAAGAGGAATTTCTTGGATGAGATATTTCTTCTAGGATCTTCTCTAAATAACCAAGTTTGGATCCTAGGAGGGGAATTAAACATGATCAAAAACCCCTAGGAGAAATAGGGAGGCCTCCGTAGGATTGATCAAGAGAGTAAGGCTTTTGGTGAGCTCATAGAAAAACTTAGCATGGTAGATGCTCCAACTAGAAATGGTAAATTTACTTGGAATAATAAGAGAGGAAAAGAGCATAGGATAGCAGTATGTTTGGACATATTATTACTCTTTGAGAAATCCTTCATAGTCAAACATGGATTGTGGGTAGAGGTTCTTCCCTTACAATGATTGGATCATTGGCCCATAGATTTGAAATGGCCCCATGTCTAGAAACAAGGACCCTTTCCTTTCAGTTGTGATAAATTTTGGCTCGATCACCAGGACTTCATGACTAACCTAGATATTTGGCAAAGACAACTGAAAGATATCCGTGGAACAAAAAATGTTCCAATTCCAATAACGATTGAAACATGCCCGTAGTTTCCCAAGGAAGTGGAATAAATAAGTATTCAGTAATATCTTTGAAGAAAAAAAGAAACTAGCGCAAGAAATGGAAGAGATACAGCAGAAAGGAATTCAAGGCATTTTCCCCACTGACCTCACTAAGAGGGAGGAAAATATTAAGGATGACTTGATAAAAACAGAGAGGTGGAAAGAGACTTTATGGCGTCAGAAATCAAGGATCCACTAGCTAAAAGAAGGTGATAAGAACACTCGTTTCTTTTATAACTCTTTAATTCAAAGGAGAATTAGAAATATAATAGTGGTTATCAAAGCGAAAGATGGAAGCAACAAAGTGAAGAAGAAGTACATCGAGAATGAACTCTTACACTATTATCAAAACCTCCTATCAGAACCTGAGATCAATCGAAAAGAGGCAATCACTAAAATCATCGAATTTATACCCAGGTTGGTACCTCTAGAACAATCGTGAGCCTTGCTGAGACATGTATCCATTGAAGAATTGGAAGAGATTGTTAAAATCATGGCACCAGAGAAGTCACCAAGTCTGGATGGGTTTACTACGGACTTTTACCAAGTTGGGTTTCCCATTCTAGGCAAACACATTTGGGAAGTAGTGGAAGAATCTTGCAACTCTAAAGAGGCAAACACATTTGGGAAGTAGTGGAAGAATCTTGCAACTCTAAAGTCATTCTTCAATCCTTCATTGCTACCTTCATCACCTAGATCTCGAAGGTCAAAGGAGCAAAATCTATAGATAAGTATCATCGCATCTCATTATGTAATGTCATTTATAAAATTATTTCTAAATAGATAGTCGATGGGCTTAAACCTATACTCATGCTAATCATCTCTCCGGAGCAGGGAGGTTTTGTAAACGACAGACAAATTTTAGATGGAATAATAGTATCTCATGAAACAATACACTCTCTTAAGATGACCAAAAAAGTGGGTATGATGAAACTGGATATGTCCAAATCCTATGACAGGATGAATGGGGGCTTTATTCATAATATGTTTCTAGCCTTAATATTTGAGGAAGGATGGGTAACCTGGGTTATGAATCTGGTTACAATGACCTTCTTCTCTATATTTTTAAATGGATCTCCAACCAGAACTTTTAATGTCTCAAGAGGAATGAGACAACGCGACCCGTTATCCTTGTTCCTTAATATAATTCTGGTGGAAGGCTTGGGTCGGAGCCTTTCTCAGAAAGTAAAGGTGTGATCAAGGGTTTACCCCTTATTCAGGGGGAAGAGGCTATGTCGCACCTCCATGTTGTGGATGACAATATTCTAATGGGATATCCTACGGTAAAAGAAGTTGTGGAATTCAAAACAATTCTCGACCTCTTTCAGAGGCATTTGGCCACCTTTCTCAGCTTTCAATTATTGTCCCTTTTTTCCAAATATCTAGGAGCTCCCCTTCTTTCCAAAGTGCTCCATGACCCCTCTTGGGAGATCCTCTTGGCCAAAATGGAAGCCAAACTATGAAGTTGCACTCATCGTTCTCTCTCCCTGCCAAATCAATCCCTCTTGATAAATTCGATCCTCTCAGCTCTCCCTCTGTACCTCTTCTCATTTTTGGCGGCCTTGGTGAAGATCATAAAACAATTGAGGTCCCTTCAACGAAATTTTATATGGGGTGGGCCTTCTAAAGAGTCAAAATGGCCCTTAGTGGTGTGGAACATCCTATGTCAACCTAAATCACAAGGGGGATTTGGAATTAGGGATCCCAAAGCTCCCAGCTCTACGTTGGATACCAAACTCTGGTGGTGGTGGATCAAATCTCCCACAACCCTCCGGGATAAACTGTGGAGGAATAAGTACGCCCCCAATATCCCTCTACATAGTTTAATTCGAGCAGAAAGAATCAGACCTGGTTCTTTGATTTGGAACAACGCCTGGAAAAACCATCACTTGGTTCAATCTTAGTGCTTCTATGAAGTCCATAATGGTAACTCGACACTTTTCTAGGACAATGTGTGGGGAAAACTTCCCATCTTAGAGGAAGATGATAAGTTTCTAGACCTAAGATCCGCTCTAGAGCCTGTAGGGTGGGAGAGGATGTACCAATATTGGTGAACATTTCAACCCAATGGTAATTGTATCTTGAGATCTTGGAAACCTTTAGAATAATTTCTAGTCCATTGGACAGAGGAGACAAAGGATTTGGTCTCCAAAATTCTTCAAGAGTTTCAGGTCGAGAGCAGAGAGGGGGAATACATCATATGTTGGGGCCTTCAAGGAGATGGAGAATTCTGATTTAAAACAACCTACCAATATTTGCAAGACTCGGGAATCATTTGAAATAGAGTTGTCTAGAGGAAAATATGGTCTAATTCCCATTGGCCCAAAATCTCAACTTTTATATGGCTGGTAGTAAATAGAATGATATTAAATTGGGACCATCTCCTTCGAAAAGGGTTTGTTGGCCCATCGAGATGTAACCTTTTCCATGAAACTGAAGAAACTCTCAATCATTTATTGGGCAACTGTAAATTTATGATGCAACTATGGGACCTAGGAGCTACTAAATTCCGAAGAACGGACTTGAAAAAAGATAATGTTATAGAAATGGTAGAATTCCAGAGAAATAACCCTTCTAAAAATTCCCTCATTAACATATCCTGGGAGATCTTCCCAAGAATCCTCATGTGGAATGTGTGGAAAGAAAGGAATCGAAGAATCTTCAAAGACAAATTCCTTACCAGAAATCAAGTCTGGGAGATTATCAACAGAAATGTTAAAGAATCCATTGGTGTAATTTAGTGGTCGACCCAAGATCTCCAGGTGCAAGCCTCTGAAGTAGACATCTTCAAAAGTTGGAATTTGGGGTCTTTCCTCAATAAGAACTCACTAGCGGTGAAGGTGGGGAAAGATTGGATACGGGATTACTGGACTCCCCCCCAGGAAGGCTTCACAAATTTAAAATTTGAAGGAGCTTTGACGCAACCCGCCTCCCCCAGTGGCCGATCGCGCTTCCAGGACCTTCTTTCCTCACGGCCCGAAGAGTCTTCCGCACGACGAGGCGCGGATGTTCCTGCCGCGGATGCTCCTGCATCAAGCTTCCAAAGGAAATCTAGTCCTGGATGGGGTAGGAGGGGTCTTCATGAACCACAAATGGGAAACCCTCCTACTCCATGCAACCAACCTAGGAATCACATCGAACAATGCGGCAGAGCTGGCAGGACTCGGGTGAGGCATCGAAATAGATATAGAGGGAGGATTTTTGGCCCTGGAAGTTGAGGGGGACTCCCATTTAGTTATCATAGGTCTGCAACAGCTCCTGAATGGGGTTAAGGCAGAGAATATTTCTCATAATTGGCATATGAACTATGGAATTTCAGCTCTAGGGGCTATGGTAACTTCCTTAGCATCCATAGTCCTCTAGCAAACCAGAAGGAAGGGAAATGTGGTGGTTGATTTCATGGCCAACCTAGGTGTCATGATGCATGAGAAGTCTCAAACTTGGCATCCAAGAGAACCACTGCCAGGCAAGATGGAAGAGCAGGTCCAACGCAGCTGCCACACAGACATGACAACGTGGAGGGAGGTTTTCAAGCATACTGGACGAAACACTTTGGATCAGGGTCTACAACATGAAGCAAGTAAGGATGACAGGTGTCCCAAAACTGTGATGGAAGGTATAGAGGATGAAAGGACGACCCTCCCCGAAGAAGTTCTGCACCCCAAGCTAGAAAAAGAGGACATGTGGCAATCTAGAAACATGCACGAAAATGAAGATTCATTTAAGGCTAACAAAAATGATAAAAAAATAGAGTTTGGTCAAGGAATAGTCGGATCAAGGTTAAATTAACTATGACGAAGCCTATGAAAGAATCTCGGACAAGTGAATCTAGCTCGAAAGGAAAATGAAAGAATCTCGGACAAGTGAATCTAGCTCGAAAGGAAAATTTTGTTATCAATGGAAAGAATGGATGCATGTTGCAGGAAATCTTGAGGGCTTGAGTGTGAAGGTAAGTGGTGTAATCACCTTCCTCACCATTATTGAAGTTTGTGAGCAGTACCATAGAGGCCAGAACACGATCTCTGAGTACCAGACCAACAACTTCAATGATGAGGTTTACAATCTTAAATCCAAGGGAGGAAGGTGTAGGCACCCCGCATTGAGATACTATTGTAATTCCTAATCTCTCCTTTGTCCAACTCTCAATCTAAATATTAGGATTAGTCAGAGGGGAAGTATGGCTCGATGATGGATCAATAATACTAAGAGGGTTCAGACATGCCACCATGACAATGAAGCATCTTGAACGTCAAGGGGCCAAGGTCGCCTCTCCAGAGAAAAAAAGGAAGCTTACGTCGTGGAGCAACGTTTATGGGTCCACTGTGAGATGGAAGAAATGCAGGAAACGAACACCCTTGAAGACCGAGTTCCCTCTAGGAGAAGGAGAACTAGGGAGGAGGATATTATCAAATAATTGGCCAAATGGGTGGTCAACCCTGGTAACCCCCGAACCAGAGATACTAGATATTTTAGAATGGTTGAAGCATATTGGATGACCAAATCTCTGGTGGCTTGGGCCGTTAATGATGCCCGACATTAGAATTCATAGATACTCCAAGTGATACACATCTTGGAGGGTAAATTTGAACTTTTATTCATAGATACTCCAAGTGATACACATCTTGGAGGGTAAATTTGAACTTTTATGCAGATCCTAGCATGGAATTAAGTTCAGGATAAATTAGTCATGGCAGTGCCCAGCCCAACAGGGGAAAGGGCCAGATTTTGAGTCACCTCCGGGATCTATCCATCGTCCCATTTTGGTCGAGGACGAAGAGGAGCAGCTCCAAATGGAGATTATCCCTCCCTGAAAGGAGGCCTCTATAAAAATGAATCAAGAAGTAGGGAGCCTCTTTGGAATAGTCAAGGGAGCGATGAAGAGGACACTAGGCACCTAGTAGGCCTCTTCTAGCTCGTTGGGTTATGGTTTTCCTTTTCAGGTCATGTATTTGGTTATTTTTTACTGACCGTAACTCCATGTTATCAAAACATAGTTCAAGCTTCAATTTTGGAACCGTGTTAAATATAGAAATTATGAAAACCTTGACTGTTGTGAACAGGGTTTATGGGTCTGGTTCCCTGTTGAGGCAGACCCCCCTGTCCACATTTTTGTGTACTATATTTTGTGATATAATAGAATTTCCTACCTTTTTAGATTAAAAAACAAAAAACATGAGAATGTCGCCATTATTTCAAAACATGAGCCAATACATTAAGTGTTTTGTCATGTGTTGTGACTAAATTTAACTTATGAGGAAGTCTTTTAATGGTAGACAATATAATGTCCTAAATAATTATGTCTATGGCACACTACAAGGCATCTATCTCAACCACAAAGGGATTTTGTGGGTTAGGAAGAGACAAAACTAGAGAAAAACAAAGAGAAATCTTCAACTTCTAAAAATAAAGGTTCAACCTAAACATATTTTCAAGGTAATGGGAAAAATAAGTATTATAATTTCTAGGATAAAAAAGATAAATCATTATCTTCAATGTCATTTCGAATTGTTTTTCAAGTGAAGTGATGTTGAAAAACCTGAGATCCTATATATTAGACATGTGAAAAGTCCAATGAACTTAATATACAGGGTTTCATTATTATCCTCCACTTCAAGCTTGATGGAAAACTTGTTGAAACTATTAAAGTATTATTGAACTCCCTAACTAGTAACATATGTAATCGACATGGGGTTGAGGTGGTTTGATGAGATGGTTGGGAGATAGGTCTTGCACTCTCCCTACCCAGGTTCAAATCATTGATGAGACTTTGGCTCATTGTGATAAGGCTAGAAGGGTAGGCACCCCCTCGTGGGTGTGTCTCCAGACATCTCGGCCCTTGCTAAGTCACAAGTTTCCTAATATGCACTAGCCTAGATTTTATAGTGGAAAAAAATTAGATTTGAACTTGGGCCTTGCTTAGGTAATCCCAACCAAGTATTGATTTCATTGTGTTTAAAAAATAAAGCAAAACCTATGCAATCAACATGACAACATTGATCATATGTAGCTAATAGGATAGAACCTATTCCAAATCACAAACTTGAAATCTACCCCCATTTTGATAATGAATAGATTATAGGATGCAAGTGTATGAATGTCCGAGTGCTACTAATTAAGGGCTTGGTTCCCATATAAACTTCAACAACCATTAAATTATAGTCATTAGTTGTATTCTNTAGNNNATTATAGTCATTAGTTGTATTCTTTAGATTTTGAAAGCAAACATCTCCGCAATGACTCCATGCATCCAACATGTATACATTAAGTGAACCATCAAAGCGAGGAATGGAGATTTTAGTATCCAACTTGAAACTAGTCTGATTCACATGCACATCTAAAGAAACATTGGAGTATGATGCAATCAGGGTCCCCAAGATATATTGTTGTTGTTGGTTATTTTCCTTCATGAGCTTGTCAAACATAGACATCACTTATTTGATTAACTTGTTCTAAAACCCAATTTTCTCTTAGGTCTACTACTTTGAAACTCTATCATTTGCTTAGAATAGATTATATTTTCCCCTTGAATTAGTTTAGTTTGAAAATCTATTTAATTCAATATAGTTTACAAGTGTACATGTGATTACTCTTTTGCCTATCTTGTGTGTGATTGTTTTCTTTCTTTTTGTGTTCATTTCTTTCCTATATTGTGGTTATGAGTCTATATCAATCATTCTTTCCCAAGGAAAACACCTCATGTTAAACCCTTCGAGTACTTCCCCATGATCCATGGATGGTAAACAAGGTAAATTGTCGGCCTTGATTATAGAGCCTAACCCCGAGTAGATCAAGAGAGTCAAATTTGTGACCTCCCTAAATTTGGGGAGAGGCTCTCTTATGTCTGGCTCAATAAAAATTGAGCTAACCTTGAGGTTATCCTATATCAATCATAATACCTCCTACTTGAATTTGGCCATTATCCTAGGTGATAAAAATCACTTTGTTATGTGACAAACTTTGTAATCAATGGATAAGGGCAACATGGACAAGCAAGGGACAGGTTCGTTTATGACCTTGAGGGATAAAAGGAAATGAACTATGCTTGAGGTATAGGAAATGATACAAATATTGAACCCAAAGTGATAGGATCCTTCCAAGATATAACCACTTGTTGATTGAAAAATTGATCACATATGCTTTCCCGCTCCTGGAATAAGAAAAAAAATTGATATCAGAAGAAGAAAATTATGAACAATTATAATTTCAATGTGTATCTCACAGTCTCATATTCATCACGCATTTCGTGGATTCAGAATTTGAGTTCGTATGCTCAAGATATACAATTTTTCATCTAACCGGAAAAAAGCACTTCCTCAATATGTGGCAAAGCTATTTTTTCTTGGAACTAAGAATTATTGGAACCATGATCATTCTCATGGAACCACACTTTAATTCTTGGAGCCACATCATTCTCATGGAACCATGCTTTAATTCTTGGAACCACATTATTCTCTTGAACCATTTTCTTGGAACCATTCATCTCTTGGGATTTTTCTCTTAATCTCTTGGAATACATCCATCCAACACTTGTAGTTTTCTTTAAACATCCTCTTCTCCTCTATTTCTTTTCCATACTTATATTTTTCTCCTTATCCCTCCACCTCTTCATCTCCATATCTCTTATACTCTTCTACGCTTAGAATTTTTCTCATTTTTTTGTTATATCCTTATCCCTCCATCTCTTCTCCCCTTACTCCCTCTTCTTCCCATACTTAGTTTTTTTCCCTCACCTCACTCCCAAACCTGATCCATGCTCCACACTTAACATTATTATCTTACTTCACTCCTCCCTCCTTCTCTTTCCTTTATAGAGTTCACTCTCCTCCATCTATTTTGCATGCACCTTTGATCGACCTCCCTCACACCTCTGACAGCCCTCCAACCCGCATCTCTCTCATCCCACCTTATCTTTCCACTCTACCTCACACCCATCCGACCGATCATTTCCTTATTCCTCCACACTTCTCTCTCCTTACCATTACTTTACCTCTCATCCAAGTATTCCCTTAACCATTTATCCTAATTCCTTCTCTATTATATCATTAACCAATGAAATCACTCCACATGGAATCCACCTATTCCCTTACTTAACCATTTATCCTAAGTCCTTCTGTATTATATTATTAACCGATGAAATCACTCCACATGGTAGCCAACTATTTGTGACACATGGTGTCCAACTACCGATGACACATGGAAGATAATAACCTCATGACATGTGGAAGACCTAATATCCAATCACAATGTGACATGTGGTGATGATGTGGAAGTTGACTCACTACTGAATGGAATTTGAATCATTGTTGACTGGGCGTTGACTCGTTGACTCATCGTTAACTAGGTGCTTGGTGGATGATGATTGGGCAACCATGGAAGATAATAACCTTATGACATGTGGAAGACCTAAGATCCAATCACAACATGAAATGTGGTGATGATATGGAATCTGACTCACTGCTAATTGGACGTTGACTGGGTGCTTGGTGGATGATGACTAGGAAGCCAAAATATTTAATTACTTCATTAATTTTCTGAGGGGTTGAATCTCTAAGTATCCATAGCCTCCATATGCTTCACATTAAGTATTTGTTAAAGTTTTCAATATATTCATTATACTATCAAAAAATACCATGCATATGGGATATACATTTTGAGGAAAAAAAAAAAAAATTAATGGAGTGGATGAATTGAAATCAAGGGCCAAGATTGACCAATGAGATTTGATTAACAGTTGTTGAGCAGTGATTTTTCGAGAGCTATAACTTGATATCCAGTTGTTGAGCAGTGATTTTTCGAGAGCTATAACTTGATATCCGGGAGGTGGATTTGGGAAAACTATACCTCTTTGGAAAGGAAATTCAACAAGGAAGATGATGGAATAGGTTTCAAGGGATGAAATAGGCCATAATTTTCTCATAAATTGAAATAATATTCAACTATATTTTCATGCTTTGCTAATAAATTTGCTTGCTACTTTGACTTCACAAGCTCATATCTTGAGATCCAGAACTCCAAATTGCACCTAGGAGGACTCGTTGGAAAGATGGAATGGTGTTGTTTACATCTAAATTGATTTCCACAGCTGAGAAATTGAATATCACTCTCATAAAATCAAAGCACAATCCACTTTAAAAAAGGGCATAGCTAATTAAAATTTTCAAAATAAAAATTTATTAAAAAACTTTTATTAAATACAAAAAAGGGCCCACTTATGGATACGAATGTCAATGATACAAATTTATTAATGATACTTTAATGAGGCATTAATTAATGTCAATGATACAAATTTATTAATGATACTTTAATGAGGCATTAATTAAATTGGTTATTCCAAGAAAGAGAAAGCCCTAACTACTCAAGAAGTTAGAATAGCTAGTTTTAAAAAGCGAAAAAGGGCTTCATCAAAGGTTTAGATAAGGTTGCATTATTAGAGAAAGAGATCATAATAGAAGGGTCCAGCCATCAACATGCAGCCAACCTTCTGATAAAAAAATAGAAATCTCCATATTCTCCATTCTTCTTCTTCTTCTATACCACTTTCTCAAGGATTTTTGTTCGTATTTCTGAAATAAACATATGGTTGAGTTCTTGAGTGTATTTCTTGTGTTCTTCAAAGACTTTATCTATATAAGATAATGGAGTATATATAGCCATATATGTGACTATCATATGTAAGTCAATATTATCTATTGGATTCATTGAGATTTAGTCTTGTGTTTGACAAGCTTCATTTCTGAAAACTTAGTCAATTGGTTTGTTGAGATGTTTTGTACTTGTTATCCCCATTTTGTGGGATAACTAAGGAGATGATTTCTCGAGGCCCTCAGGTTGCAATTATGGAGTGTTGAGAGACCACATGACTAGTAGTTTCCACTTTCACATACGAAATCATGCTCTATCACCACATTTTGATCCATTTTAAGTGCATCCACCACACCAACTAGCTTCTGGAAGGCAAATGGGTCTTGCTCCATGCGACACAAGTCAGGTATTGTGGTAGATAATCACCATAATATTTGAGGAATTTAAACATGTTGTATGTAAGCTACTTTTGATTATAGAACGTCTACTTTGACATTATGCTTATGACCTGTTTCATCTTGGTGAGTGTCATAGATTTCCTAGTAAGTGGCCAACCTTTGGGGAAGGTTTGTGACTAGGGGTCCCTTAAGGGGTTATCATACCATTCCTGACCATACTT
>CBVK0103148011.1:0-15266 GCA_900067695.1 Picea abies
GTACCTTGACACCCATTATCATTATCAGTGGGTTGTCTCACATTTGTTAACAATATACATCAATGACTGGTAATCAAACAATGTTTCACTATGCTGGACTCCAACACATCTATTCACATAGTATAGACTCTTACCATGGTGGACTATTTTGAAGACCCCAGGTGAAGTACAAGAATCACATATTTTGTGCTCCTACCCGACTTGTATTTATTGTACCACCCTCTTAGACATTGGTACTTGCATAGGATATGTTTGTTCATTCCATTGGTTCCAAATATCCTCAATTTTGTATTCTGAGACATACTTCCACTATGTATCCATTCATGGCTATAATCTACATTTTTTCATGGATCCACTATGTATTTTATTGTGACCATCATTGATACTTCTATATATATTACATTGATCCACTGTGTACATTTTTCATGGCCATGGTCATCAATTATGCTTTCATTACTCATGGATCTGCAGTGTACTTGAATTGGAGATCATGCTTGCAACACACTCAAGCATGGGAATGGCGGACTTGAGAATAGAGTATCTTACGTGTTTATGTTGTAGTTATTGTTCCGAGATTGGTCTTCAACTACTCCTACCCAATGGCCCCTCCATAATCTCATGACTACTTTGTAATGTATTTCGGCCATCAATTTCTCTTCCGACCTCATACATTAGGGGGCATATGTTATAGTGTCATTTGACACCACACATGCTCATGATGACTCATTGGCCTCAATTACATCCTTTTCCCTTCTTACAGGACCAAAATCCCCTTTTTCCTCCCCAAAAATACTTTAAAAAACCCCATTTTGCTTGATGTATGCGACTCTCCTTAAAGTAATTTTCATACATATTCGCCTTTCTAGTTAGAAACCCGAGTACATGTTAAAATTGTTCAAAAAAATAATAAATCTTGATATTTTGGGTGGAGTTGATGGGTTCTCTAGGTTCCCGACCTCTTGTAACCTGTCCATAACTACTCAAACTGTCAAAAGGGAGTATAAATTAGATCCTCGGGGTGGAGGAAAAACAAAATAGATAAATGCATCCTTATGCTGACATTTTCATTATTGTCCTACAAGTCCCCTTTTCCCCTTTCATATGAGACTATCCTTCCCCTTTGAAAACCCTTGTTTTCATAATTTTGTGTTCTCTCTATCTTGTAAGGAATAAATCCTTTTCCTTCCTTGGACCTATTGGAACATAAATATTTGTAGGTTTTTCTTGTCATCTCTGGCCTTGGGTGGAGGAACTTGGAGCCCAGTTTCAGGACCGTGCCACAACGGTTACAGGTTGTAACCAACTTCTATGTTGTTAATAATAAAAGATCTCTCGTTCTTGTCGAATTCTATTTGTTGATTCATGCTTTTAATGAGATTATTTAAATATTGTTTTGAACCTATTATGAAAATTCAAATGATGATGTTTAGTTAGTTAGAAAATAACTACCTATTTGTAATTTCTTGTCTCTTTGTTTGTAGGAATTTTTAGAACATTGTTGTATAAGAGTTTTGGAGCGGGATCGATTTCAAATGTTGGATTCCATGTTTGTTCTCTTTGTTGTCCTTTCAAAGTTAGTTACTGTAAAGTAGTTACTTTTAATTAATTGCTTAATTTGAATCTGAGAATGGTCTTTTAGAATACTTCTCTATTGTGGCCTCGACCCATAACCGTAGGACTTAATTTTCTTTAACGTGAAAGTGTGACACACACTTTCTCTATATATAATTTATTGTATTTTACAACTTAGTGTCTATTGAAAGTTTCATATTTTCCAAATCCATATTATTTATTTTATTTTACAAAGTAGTGTCTACTAAAAATTTCATATTTTCTAAATCCATATCTATTTTATTTATTGTATTTTCAAACTAGTTTTGACTATATTATTTATTGTATTTTCAAACTAGTTTTAATTGAGATCTTCATTCAATATAAACTCATGTAACTATGTCAAACTTGAAGGGAGTGCAATTTCTTTTTAGGTACAAATGGAGTATTCTTTGAATTTATGTATGCTTCATTCAATATAAACTCATGTAAATGTGTCAATCTTGAAGGGAGTGCAATTGCTTTTTAGGTACAAGTGGAGTAATCTTTGAATTTATGTATGCTTCATTCAATATAAACTCAGGTAAATGTGTCAAACTTGAAGGGAGTGCAACTAGTTTTTAGGTACAAATGTAACTATGTCAAACTTGAAGGGAGTGCAATTGGTTTTTAGGTACAAGTGGAGTAATTTTTGAATTTATGTATGCTTCATTCAATATAAACTCATGTAAATGTGTCAAACTTGAAGGGAGTGCAAGTGGTTTTTAGGTACACGTGGAGTAATCTATGTATTGGATAGAAACAAATATTTATTTTATCTCAAGTAATTGGATTGCAAGTAAAACTCCTTAGTAAAACACATGCATACATATTTACATGCATACATATTTACTGATTTCAAATACATTAAGAGTTATTATTTATTTAACTTTTTCTCCTTTTAAAATGTGCACTTAATTTATTCTTCTTAATTAAAATGTAATTATTTTTAAAAAATTTCATCATGATATTTTAAAAGGTTTGGATGAGTATATACTCTTCTAACTCAAATAAAGACTAATATTTTAAATTTTATTCGGGAGGCATGTTATATAGTGTTTACTAACTTGTTTATAATACATTAATTTAATTTTTGATTAAATAATTTTATCCTTTTTCTAATGTGTTTTTTTGCTCGAAAAAAAATATAATTTTATTACATGGAATTTGATAATATATTAATTTAATTTTTGATTAAATAATTTTATCCTTTTTCTAATGTGTAGGTTTTTTTTCTAAAAAAAAAGTAATTTTATTACATGAAATATAATTACATTTTTTGGTTGTTTCTTTCCTCTTTCAACATTTTCAAACAAGAATTAAAACACATGATCAGGTTCTAGACAGTTTGAAAAAAGCTTGGATTTTGAAATTCAAATTCGATTAGGTTGGCATCGATCAAAACAAAGAGAGAGTGAACAAAGAGAGAGTGATCACCCATCCTCATTGGATGATTAGGAAAGACTCTTTATATTTTTTGGTCTGGAGGATGTAGCAATATCCAAACAATCTTTTATTTGATGGTTCTTTTAATAACAACCTAGGGTGGTACGTGACAGGGGGGGAGGGGAGTCTCCATGATCTAAGAGGAAATATGATTGTCTACTACACCCAGAGGCTTGGAAATATTTCAAACAATCTTGCAAAGGCCTATACATTATGGAGGGGTTTGTAAATTGCAAAGGACAAAGGTTTCTAAATATTAATCACTCTCAGGGACTCTATGATAGTTATCAAAGACATGATAGCTCAAGCAATTCCAGGGGAACAAAATGAGTACACTCATATCGAGGATCAAAAACTTCTTCCCTATTTCGATCAAGTCTCTTATTTTCACATAAAATGAGAGATCAATGGAAAGAAATACCATTAAGCCAAGGTGGCCTCCTCCCTAAGCCATGGGTCATTGATAAAAAAATAGGGTGCATGACCTTATCCCCATACCTGAATGGAATTTTATGCATAACATTAAATTGCATTGAATTCCAATTCACAATTGGATGCATCTAGGGAAGGATGATAGGTGGCCTCCATAATTCACACACTTGTTTCATATTGGTCATACTGAGGCTATTCAATGAAACATGCTTGAACATTTATTGATATGTGCGATATCGTTGATAATGGGGAGAAACAATGCTTTTTCTGTGGAAGATATCGTCTAGAAATTGTGGAGTGTGAATGGGTTATTTGGTAATGAGGTTGGTCAGGATTTTGAGGAAGTGTGAAGGACTTTGGTGCAGGATCAATGTGTCTTTAGGTGGAGCCATGCAAGGGCATTCGTGGGCGGTGGATTTGGGTTGTTCTAGACTTCAATGTCAGTAATATTTTTCACTCGAGCCAAGAAACCTTAATTTTATTGGTTCTTTTTTCCAGTGTCAGTTTCTCTTGGTGTTTCTTATGATCCTTACCAGATTAGACAAGATAGTATTCCTTTGTTTCTATTAGTTTTTTTTATAAAATTGGAATTGGTAATTGCTGGCTGGGGATTATTTGGCCTGGTATCACTTCTTTAAGTTGCACTATGTAAGGCCTATTTGATTCATACATGGATAACCCATATTGGAAGGAGATTCACCAAATTATTTGCAGACATGAAGAAATTACACAGGCCAACAACAATGTCCTCATGCACATTTCCTTGAAAATCATAGAGCTGGAGCATGCTAGTATCATGAATACTACCAACATAATGAATCTCCTTCTTCTTCATAAACAACAAATATATTCTTTAGAAGTTGAATGCAATAGGCTCTGTTCATTGGTTCTCCCTTATTGTTTGGATTCTCTCTCTCTCTCCAATAATCATGGTTCTGGGAATTCATTACAAGCATATTTAAGGGATGATGAAACTATGGGTCAAATTCATGATCCTATGGAGATTGAAGAAATAAGCTCCCCTCATTCAGTTGAGGGGCAAGAAGCTCAAGAAAGTGTACCTCCGTGAATGACTCTGTATTTTTTTTAGAGTTGTAAATTTTTTGGGTAAATTTGTCAAACAAGTCACCTGCATAAATAATTGAATGCCTATATAGAGAAGGATTTAGAGTTTATGGTATTTATATTAAAACTGTGTTTAGTTTTGGAACAATTTATGGAACATTTTGAATGTAATCACTTCTAACTTCAGAACAACCATATTTTAATAATACAAACTTATGTTTCAGTTAAAATAATAAAAAAAATACATTTTGCAAATGTGTTTTATATATATATATATATCCCACAATTGGATCATTTCCAAAAATATATATATACACACATAAGTTTTCTAATATGAAGCCTAATAGTCTAATCAAAATATGTATATCATTAAGAATATGGCAATTAAGAATATGGCAATTGTGTAAGCTTTACATATAGTTGATTACAAATTACATCCCATGGCTTAATAAAAAGGAGTATGATCATATTTAGTGGAATATCCTTCCACCTTCTCTTGAATGATTCAAACTCGTTCATTCAATTGTAATCCAACTTTTAAAAGACCATCATTTACATTTATTTCTTTGTAAATGTCATTAAAATATAATAACTTAAAAGTTGTCCCTACAAGTTGTATCTCCTTGAATATAGGTTGCAAATTATAATTTTTCAAAACAATTGTCCCATTCATCCAATTCATCACAGTAAAATTGTCCCATTCATCCAATTCACCACAATAAAAGAGTTGCCAAAAATTTATAAATATTAAATACCTTTTTCAACATACAAAATGAATAGTAGTTTTAAAGCCATCAACTCAATTGAATTGTTATTGGCACTACCTAAACCAACCTTTAAAAAAAAAAAATAACATGATGACCATTTAGATGAAAAACTCCACCAACACTAAAAATAGGGGATCCCTTTGACAATCACCATCCATATAAGCTCGAGTACCGTCTAATGTGTAGCTACTATAAAACAAATTTAAAATAAAAATAATTAAAAAATACGTTTTATTTCTATAGTCAAAGGCCCATATAGGTTGATGATGTGACAAATTTAGATCTTATTGCAATGGTTTTAAACCTACCTTCCTATTATCAATATATTATAAATTGCGAGTCTTATAGAGGAAAATCATTACGAGCATTAAATAAACGTTGCAATGCTTGCTTTTCCCGGAGGAGTTGGTACGCAATGAACTATTTTTTCCCATTTGTGAATGAAAGTGTTGGTACGCAATGAACTATTTTTTTAATTATTTCCATTTGTGCCTTATTCTCCAGTACACTCATCAATTTCAATTTCAAACCTTAAAATAGATGATAAGGGTGGGAAACAACAATCACTACCCCATGATTATGGGTCTCAATAGTGTCATTATATTGCTCTTTCTCCAATATACCATTATTTCTATGGGTTCTATGTACATGTTTTCTTATCCTCCTACAACATAGACACCACTAGAATATGCTAAAAAAAACAAGTTATGGTGTTGTTGGGAAAGGGACTTAATCTTCATATGACCAAAGAAGAATAGTGTTAATGGGTATAACCCAATACAATTAGGTGATTAACTTTATTTACAAGGTCCATATGGAAGGGTACAATTCGGTGATTAACTTTATTTACAAGGTCCATATGGAAGGGGTGTCTTGCTTGTATTTATGGCTATGAGCTCTAGCCCTACTTTTTAGATCCTTGATTTATTTGACTAAGTGTTTCTTGC
Source organism: Picea abies (assembly GCA_900067695.1). NCBI lineage: Eukaryota > Viridiplantae > Streptophyta > Pinopsida > Pinales > Pinaceae > Picea > Picea abies. The sequence continues at coordinate 6,248 of CBVK0103148011.1, forward strand.
CCCAATTCACTAAAATTTTCAAAGGGTCATTAGAGACTTGTTTCTATGAGGGAATTTACAACAAGTGTACAAGTTTGTCGATTGGCCTCATCTCAATTTCTTGGAAAAATATGTGTCTTGTACCTTTGATCCTTTGATGATAGTAAGTTTTTTTTTCTAATTCTTGAATATTCTTTCCCATTCATTTTAGGTATTTCTTACAAGTTTGAAATTTAATTTGGTTGTTTTTTTTCATGTTGTGTAGTATCTTTAAGTAAAAAGATGTTTATGGTAATGGCTCTCTTTAGGGTAGGGAAAATTTTAAAATTTTAAGGATCCATACTTATCTTAAAGTGTAAAGACTTTGGTGAATCTTGCGAATTTTTAAAGTGTTAACTATAAATTTTTTGTCAATATTTTTGTAAAAATATTCAAATTTCTAAGGATTTTATATAGTTTCTAGAATTTTTTGATGATTTTTAGAGTAAAATCATTTTATCCTATATAATTCGGGTGAATCGTCTTAGGAAAAAATTGCAAATTGGCGAAACATATTTTTTTTTGGAAAAAGTGATGGAAAATTAACCCATGGGCGAAATTTAGCCCCTAAAATTTTCCATGCCTTTAGTAAACAATCTAATCCAGGACCTATGAATATATTTTATATGCCACCATAACATATCATTATAATAACAACCCTAGAAGGACAATTCCTGCATATGAGGTCGATGGTTTTGGTTCACAACCAACTACCCAAAGTTGGGTTACCATTGAAAGAAGTAGAACTAGGGGGAGAGAACAATCGTTCAATACACATGATATTGTTATCATTAGGGAAGTTTTGAGGTAAAAAATGAGCCTCAAAACAAAATATGTACTATCAAAATCAACTTTGAAAGAACCAATAGTATTCATGATGATGATGTCAACCATAAGGGTAAAAAAATGAGAAAAACTGAGGACTACACATTCAAATTTTTATAGATTAATAAACGAATTCAAGGTTTTCCTTAAATATCAAAGGATGCACATTCTAGTCGCTAATGAGAGAACTGAAACTGAAGATGGAAATTTAGTTAGAAATAGAGAACAATAAAATCAAACAAAATTTAGACAATTTCCTACTAGTTATCTAGATGCAAAGTTTTTTATAGCTAAATCCTACAGTGAAAATAATATTCACAAAGTATCAAGTACATTGTGTCACTAAGTAGTCATAATGTAAGCAAAATGTTGGATGAATATTACCATGGGCTCAGTCAAACATTGGTGGTTTTCCAATTTTCACTTTTTTCTCTATGGGAATTTTTGTGAGGTTGGGGTGGTTGTTATGTTGTGTTGGTTAAATTAAATCCTAGAGGATACTTTGTGGATTTTCTCAGATTAAAAGGAAAGCCCATTTCACAAAATACGTGGACTAGTAGTAGTAGGATAAGTGGAATGGCAATTTCCCAATGTGGTGGATGTTGGGACATGTGTGTCATACACCTTGCAGTCCTGTAGTAGAGTACGTAATGATTGTTGAGTAGTAGTTGGCAATAAATGCTAAGAAATAACATGGAATAAATGTTGAGTAGTGGAAATGAATAAATGGAGATCTAGTAGGAAATGAATGTCGAGCAACAACAATTGGACAATTAATTGTTGGTGATATCTAGCATGTAGAATTGGAAAACCATGAATGGTTTTTGGTTTTGGTACTCCTATTTATAGAGTGTTGGGTTTGGAGGAAATTAATGTGTGTGAGTTTTGACTACTGTTATGCTGTTGAATTTTTTGGGGAATCCTTAAGCTAATGCTTAACACTCTAGTCGAGAGTACGAAGACCCTGTAATGTATTTTAATCATTTATTTATTGAATAATGCATTAGGTGTCCTTTAGAGTGCAAGGTTTTCCCCATGAAATTATTGCGTAAAGGTTTTGTATTTCTTTCATTTTTTACCTACTAATGATCTACAAATGTTTGTTTAAAGTGTTTTGCACATTATTCTTCATTGGTCAGTGTAGGAAACATATTATGCACCTTTGATTCCTTTCATTTGGTATCGGAGCTTGATCATCTTGGATCCAAGGTGTTAGGAATAATGCTTTTTTATCTAACTTGATTTGAGTGGGAGCTTTCCCATAAGGAAATCATGTTATATGGAAATTGAGAGCATGCGTAGATTAGAAATGGATAATTTTAATGTCACTAATTATAAGCTATTTAAGATCAAGATGGAGGATATTCTTGTAGATTGAGACCTTCACATTTAGAACCTATATCTACTTTTGATGGTCATGCTTTTGAGGTACCTAAACAAGCTCTTCCTTAGAAAACAAGTTACTTGCAAAGAAGACAATGCTATGGCACCAAAGATTGGGCCATATAGGTGAGAAGGGACTATGGGCCTTAAAAAAAATAAAAAACAAATATTTCCAATGGATTAAAAGATTATAATCTTGAATTTTATTTTTACAAACATTGAATATATGGAAAATAGAAACATGCTCAATTTTATTTTAGTTCTCACAAATATTCTAGGTTGTTGGTCTTAATTCATTATGATGTATTTGGTCTAGTTAAAGTTCCTTTGATTTATAAGGCTTTGTATTATGTGAAATGACATTGATGATTATTCTAGATGGACATGGATACATGTTATTCTTAAATATGAGGTTTGTAGTCGGTTTAAGGAGTCTAAATCTCTTTTGGAAAATTAGACTTGTAGAAAGATTTAGGTGTTGAGGACTGATAATGGTAGTAATTTTTGTTCTATAGAGTTTGATAAGTTTTTTAAGGAGAAATACATTGAAATACATAAGACAAATTCATATACCCCTTAGCATAATGGAGTTGCAAAATGGATGAACATAAATTTGATGGAGAGACCTAGGAGTATGCTTCATGGAGTCGTCTTAGAGAATAATTTTTGGGCATAAGTGGTTTCTACTGCATCTTACTTTATTAACAATTCTGCCACATAATCTCTTATGGATAAGACACTTATGGAGGTCTAAATAGGAAATAATCCCTCATTTTATCATCTTCATGTTTTTTGTTGTGAGGAATATGCTCATGTGCATAAGGAGAAGTGGACAAAGTTGGATAACAAGGTTGTGAAATGTATCTTCATCGACTATGGTATTGGTGTGAAAGGGTACAAAATTTGGGATCTTATGGCTAGAAAATGTTTTTATAGTAGGAATGTTATATTTAGAGAAGTTAATCCTTCTCCCATAGTGGTGCAACTAGAAGAGGATGAGAACAAGTCATTTATTTTACTACCACCTAGGATCAAGAAAGTTGAACCAGAAAATAAAAAATAAGTTCATGATGGACCTAATGAGGAGGAGGGTTCAAAGAGTTTAGTAGAGGAGGAAGAAACTCCACCTCAAACTTTAAGGAGATCCACTTAGCAAAGAAGATAACTAGACATGTATAATTATAATACGTTTGATTTTATATGTATATTTTCTTTATTTGCTAACATCGATGAGACTAGAACTATGAAATATGCAATAGATATGGAAGATAACGAGTCTTGGAGATTGACCATGGATGAGGAAATGGTTGCTTTTAAAAAGAATGATACATGAGATTTGGTACCATTTTTGGATGGATAGAAACCCATTATATGTAAAGGGGTGTTAAAAAAAAAAAGTTTAGATGGAATTGTTGAAAAGCACAAAGGAAAGTTGGGTGCAAAAGAATTCCTAGGTTGAGGGGATGTACTTTGGTGAGATCTTTTCCCCAATTTCTAAGTTAACATCTATTAGGATTTTCTTATATGTAATAACAACTTTTGATTTATATATAAACAAATGGATGTGAAAACAACATTTATACATGGTGACTTGAAGGGGAGATCTATATGACACAATCATAGCACTACATTGAAAAAGGTAAAGAGTCACTGGTTTATAAATTAAAAAAGTATTTATGGTTTCAAATAGTCTCTTAGAATGTGGTACCAAAATCTAATTCTTTTGTGTTGGGATTGGGATTTTTGAGATCCAAATTAGATCACTATGTGCATTACAAATAGGATGGTGGTCCTTTCCTTGTTAGCACTCTATATGTAGATGATATGTCATTATTTGGCAACACTAAGGATGTGATTCATGATTTGAAGTTTCAACTTTCAACACAATTTAATATGAAGGACTTGGGGGTTGAAAAATATATATTAGGAACAAAGATCATGAGAGTTATAGAAAATAGAAAGATTCGGTTGATCTAGAATAACTATGTAAACTCTCCACTACAACGTCTTTGCATGGTAGATTGTAGACCATTGAGTATTTTGAATTCTATGGGAACTAAACTTTTAGTTGAGCAGTTTCCTACAACACTCGTATAGATGGAGGATACAAATTTGTTCCTTGTGTTATTGCAATTGGTAGATTTATATATGCTATGGTATGTATTAGACCAGGCATTGCCTTAGCAGTGGGAGTCTTGAGTTGATTCATAGCTAATCCTAGATGTGAACATTGGGTTGTAGTGAAGAGGGTGTTTGGGTACGTGTGAGGTAATTCTGAATATTCCATTTTCTATCATAGTGATGTTTTAGGGGACTCACACTCATTGGATATATAGGTTTATTTGGATTTTGATTGCATAGGGGATGTAGATAGAAGGATAGGTGTGGGAGAAAACATGTTTTGATTGTTTGGTTGAGTAGTAAGTTGGATGAGCAAGTGAAAATTTTTGGTCTCTTTGTCTACTAGAGAGGAAGAGTATATGGAAGCTACTCATGCCTATAAAGAGGCCATTTGGCTTATGAAACTATGTTCACAAGTAGATATAAGTTATACAACGATTACAATTTAATGTGATAGTAGTAGTTCCATTTGTTTAGCTAAGAAACCAACCTTTCACCCAAAGCATATAGATATATAGTACCATTTCATCAGGTACATGGTAGAGGATGGAAAGGTGATACTAGAGAAATTTGACACTTTGTAGAATGTTGTGGATGCATTGATGAAAATGGTGAGCACATGTAATTTCAAGTGGTGATGTGAGTCTATGGGCCTGTTACAGGTGAATCCTCCTACGGACAAGTAGATTCCCTCTTGGTCTCTAGACCCCTAAGACCAAGACAGAAAAGGTTCTATCATTGGTTATTGACATCCTTTTAGATCTAATTGAGCTAATGTATGAAGAGGAAGAAGAAAAGTGTACCTTTTTAATGGAGTTTGTCCTCACACAGTCCAAGTTGAGATTCAACACTAAGATCCTTGTCAGGTCCTGTAGAACAAACAAAGATACAACAAGATTCCTATTCTATTGAGATTAGCTCAAAAACAGATCTATCTACTAGAGACAAGTTCATGTGGAACAAACACAAAATTGAAAGAAACAAGCTAAGCATGTATGTCTATTAATGAGAATGAATGAAGAGTACTTACAAACCAAATTTGATGAAGGTGCATCAACTTCTTCTAGCTCTCTTTGTCCAGCCCCTTTGCTCAAGTAATCTACACTGATTATGCTTCAATGACATCTCACTTATGAGATCATAAGTTAGGTGCTTCTCTATTTCTTTCTATGTACCTTTCACCATGAGAAGGCCTCCTTATATAAGCTTGGAGAGGCCCAACCACTTGAGAGATCTTTGGGATAAGTTGAGTATTCCTCTCCTTTAATTGTGGATCTTCCCTAAGATCATGCCTTGACCCTAGATTCGAATCCAACCACCTTCAGAGATTGAGGGGATTCTTCCCTGATTTATCTCAACAAACAAAATTCTCTCAAAAATGGTAGTGCTCCCCCAAAAGGTTGCACAGAGCATTTCAATACTCCCCCAAACAAGGCTAGGGAGCGTCGATGCTCCCTGACAGTGGGTAGGGGAGCGCTTCTTTCCAAAAATCATTTTTAAGTGGTTTTCTTCATGGCAAATGATTTGTACTTCTCATCAGATGATTTCTCCTTCTTAAACTAGTATTTGAAGGTGTCTTAAGTGTCCTTATGATGTCATTAGAGACACGACATAGGCAATATGGAAGTATGATGTTTGCAACACTTGTGACAAAAAATGTGACACTTGCGACACTAGTAATGACGACAATGGGTCTGTGACAAAAAATGTGACACTTGCGACACTAGTAATGACGACAATGGGTCATCATTGAAGTGAGTAATTTTGAGGTGTAACAGGTGCCCAACAATATTTCTAATTGGAAGGTCTTTGAAGGATATGAACATATCATAAAATTTTTGACCAATCAGGATAATTTTAAAGACTTGGCTATTGACGATGAAGTATTCCAAGAGAAATTAGCAGAAACCAATCCTCATACAGATCAAACGACTGACAAACAAAGGTCTCACAGGACACCGAAAGGGGTAGCTAATTTAGAAAACCTTTTTGACATACAAGAAAGGTTCAAAGGGTCAACCAACACAAAGATGGGGATTTCCTTCCCCATGCATGAAACTATAAATCTAGGAACCTTGGAAAACCCCAAAAATATAAATCTCGGCAAGACACTATTTAAAGAGGAAAGGAAGGCCTATCTCAAAATTTTTAGAAAGTATCAGGACGTTTTTGCATGGTCCTGTCAAGATATGAAAACTTATGATACTCGTATCATTCAACACACTATCCCATTAAATCCCAAAGTAAAACCATTCTAACATAAGCTCCGGAAGTACCACCCATCCATGGAGTCGCTCATGTGTCAGGAGTTAAAGAAAATATTAGATGCCAAGATAATTTTTCAAGTTAGACACTCCACATGGGTAGAAAATTTAGTTCCTGTGAGGAAACAATCTAGGGAGATCTACTTATGCGTAGATTTCAGAAACCTCAATAGAGCTTCAGAAAAGGAAAACTACCTAGTCCCACCAATGGAGCAACTCTTGCAGACTGTGTCTGGCTCTGAGATTTTCTCCCACCAATGGAGCAACTCTTGCAGACTGTGTCTGGCTCTGAGATTTTCTCCATGCTAGATGGTTTCTCAAATTACAACCAGGTTCTAGTTTAAGAAGAAGATCGCTTGAAAACTACCTTTTGAACCAAGTGGGGAACCTTCTCTTATAAATGTATTCCCTTTGGGTTAGTCAATGTAGAAGAAACCTTCTAGAGGGCCATGGACGTGTATTTTCAAGGACTAATAAAAAAATTTGTAGTAGTCTATTTGGATGACATGATTGTGTATTCAAAGAACAGAGAAGATCACATCCAACATTTAACCCAAATTTTTGAAAGGTGTAGGAAATACAGTATATCCTTAAACCCTAAGAAAACTATTTTTGGTGTGGAGGAAGGTAAGTTTTTAGGTCACATTATATCTCAAGAAGGAATTCGCATAGACCCAGAACAGATTAGGGATATAGCTCGGCTTCCATTACCCCACAACAAAAGGGCTATGCAATAATTCTTTGGAAAGATCAATTTTGCAAGGAAATTCACCCTCGATTTCACTGAAACGGTCAAAACCTTACAAAAAAATCCATAAAGATGTTGAATTTAAGTGGGACGATGAAAGAAAGAGGGATTTCAACAATATTAAGAATGCAATATCTCGGGCTCCAGTATTGTGAAGTCCCAATTTTAGCATATATTTCTTCCTTTATACTTTCACCTTTGACCAATTGCTAGCTGCAGTATTAACTTAGAAGGATGATGACAACAATGAGGCCCCAATATCATTCATGAGCACTAATATCCAAGGGGATGAACTAAAATACCCTGCTATAGACAAAGAGGATTATGTTGTATACAAGGCCATGAAACACTTCAAGTCTTACATCCTCAAGAACCATACCAAAGTCATCATGCCTAATAGTGCAGTCTGATCCCTATTCACTCAATAAGAGATGGGGGAAATAAGAGGAAACTGGATGGCAATAGTCCAATAATTTGATCTAGATATAAAACCTGTGAAACTGGTTAAGGGGCAAGGGTTATGCAAACTAGCAGCTAAATCCCAGTACCAAGTAAATGAAGACCCCATATGGGAGAATGAATTGGCATTATGGTGTGGTGAAGCTTCATACGTCTCCCCAGGGAAAGATTCTTGGTACGAGAAAATGACTTATTTCCCGCATCATGGGACTTTCCCAGAAAACCTAAACCCTAGGGAAAGGAGAGCCCTTAGGTTAAAGTCCACACAATATTGCCTCATACATTCAGTACTCTTACATGTTAATTATGATCGGGTTCTTTTAAGATTTCTCGAACGTGAAGATGGAAACAAAATGATGAAGGACCTCCATGATGGCCTTGCAGGTGGAAATTTCATAGGAAACACCATTGCACATAAAATACTGAGAGCTGGCTATTATTGGCCTACTTTGTTCATGGACACTCACACATATGCTAGAAAAGGTAAAACTTGTCAAATAAGCATGGGAAGGGAGAAGAGAGTAGTTTTTCCACTCCAACCGGTAGTCGTTTCCAGATCATTCAAGAAATGGGGGTTAGACATCATAGGAGAAATTAAACTGAGTTATTCAAAACAAAATAGATACATACTAACCACCACAGACTATTTCATGAAATGGGTAGAGGTCATCCCTCTGAATCATGTAAACGAAAAGGTGGTGATCCAATTCATAGAACAACAATTGATCACAAGGTTCGGTGTGCCTTTCGTCCTTGTTTTTTATAATGCAACTTAATTTTTTTCCACCTTATTAATGAAGTTTTCTCTATACAAAGGAACCATAATCAAATACTATGCAAACTATTATCCACAAGGCAACAGAGTCGAAGAGTCAACTAATAAGAACCTAGTGATAATATTGAAGAAAATTGTTGCAGATAACCAGATGAATTGGCATAGTTCAATTCATAATTCTTTATGGTATGATAGAGTTACACCCAAGGAATCTATAGGTAATTCCCCATATTTTTTGGTGTACATATAGGAAGCCATTTTCCCGAACGGGCTATATCTCCCATCTCTTCAACTTGCTCAGGATTCAAGAGGACAACCCTCATCAGTCATAAAACAAAGAATTGATACTCTCCTCATGTTGGAAGAAGAAAGGGATAAAGAAAAATCAAAGTTCATAGCTCATCAACAGATAGTTAAAAGGTGGTT
>CBVK0103148021.1:0-10853 GCA_900067695.1 Picea abies
AATTGACTCATGCCATGTCAACAAGTGATGTAAGCAAGTTACGTCACTCTAGGAGAATTGCTTCGAGAGTTTCACCACCAAAGAAATGTCAAAATTCCCAAAGCACGAAGGTATGAAGTCACTCTCAGTTGTCGATATAAGATACCCTTCGGATACTATCTTGAACGCTGGATCAAGGAGATAAACATGTGTGACATCGGGAGATCCACGTCGACGTCAGCAAGAATCTATGACAGACCATGTCAGCAAGGACACGTGGCACAATCAGAGAATAACAAGTGTCAAGCTAAATCGAAATTTCTGGTACGTACAAATCACTAATCGGAGTGACACGTGGCATCTATATAGATCATGACACGTCAGCAAGTGATGTAAGCAACTTACATCACTAGGGGAGTTTTTCTTCGGGAGATATACCACCAGCACTTGCCCAAAGTCCCAAAGTCCTGAATGTTGAAGTCCTGAAGTGGACACGAAACGTCCGATATGAAGGTCACTTCGGGAGTGTCCTCGACCTTTGATCTACTCAGTGGAAGGATAGTGTAAGTGGAAACATTAACCGACAGCAAGCGGTCTCCATTGTTGATGACATACTCAGCAGGTGGTCACTCCGGAAAAAAATGGAGCAGCGTTTATATGAAACCTTCGAATCCCTGAACGTTGAAGTCCCAAAGCAGACATAAGTCATCTGATCTGAAAGATCGCCTCGGATTAATTTTAACCATTGATCAAACTACAGTGAGAGTTGAGTCTTGATAATTATGAAGCCCGGAGACGTGAAAGGATCTCGACCATTGATTGAGAAAGGGACACACGTCAGCGGATTGTTAACTCTGAAAGATTGACGTACAGAGGAGAGAAGGGGTTTGAGGGATGAAATCTCCAGAGTCCAGAGACCCGAAGGAGATATCGATCGTCGATCTGATGTTGGGTATACTCTCAATTGTTGATCAAAATATAGTGGAAGGATAGCATAAGAATAATAGTCCGAAGACCCAAAGTAAATGGTGGCCATCCATCTCAACACTTGATTAAGTCTCGGTCGTCGGATTAAGGAATGAAAGGAGTAATGTAAGGATCATGTATGACAATTGATATGGTTTTGAGACATAAAGGTGAGTCATCTGATATGTTCAGCGATATTGTATTCAGGAGATTTGAAAGGTTTGAATTCACGAAGATCCGAAGGGCGAAGTCCCGACAATCGTCCATCTCATCGGGAGAATGAATCATGGTCATTGAGCTGATAAGCATTCAAGAGATCGTCTCACCTAGTGTGAGGTCACTATCGTTGGTCATATGGTCAAGATATTTTAAAGGGCAGAATGTATGGGTCGCTTAAATTGTTAAGTCTGTCATTCTACACCATTGATCATATGATCATGATTTGAAGGAAGCGGCTATTTCTGTTGTCATAGAAATGAAGGAAATCGATCCATGACTGTGATCGATTTGTAAAAGGAAAAGGGGGTGCCAAGTGGAACGTTGAAGACTCGAATTGATGAACAAGTGGTCCCAAAAGTTATCATAAATGAACAAGTTAAGTTATAACTTGTTGCACAGGTCGAATCAATAACTTAAACAATTTTTTAGCTTAAGACACTATAATTACACCATGATTAGTTCACTTGAAACGGTTCTTGTGGATGAAGTGTGGATTGTGAAGTGAAGAGGTGGATCTGGACTTGAGGTCCGTGTGAATATAACAGAGATATGTAGAAGCGAAGATTGGGTGTAGATATCAGAGAAAAGAAAAGGTGAAGAAGGCATGAATTTCAGAGAGAAGATGAAATGCGGTGATGAGTGTTTTATACCTCTGATCATGAGATAGAGGTTATTCTATAAAGGATCACTATTACTAGAGTTGAATAAACTCTAGTTGGATAGATTGGGTTCTATCAGCAAGCTGGGTCTTGCAACAAGCTAGGTCTTTCCTGAGAGTTGGTGTTCTTCGAGGGGTTGGTGCTCCTTACTTCAGTTGGTGCTAAGAAAATCATCTTTCACATATATTCATATTACTATATTCATATCAATTATACAAAATCTTATACAAATGTCAGGTGTCTCTATGTCCATTGTAATTATGTTTTGATTGTTCTTAATCTATTCAATTATGTTTTAAATGCTAACCTGTGAGAAGAAAATGTTAGAATAGTCCACACACTAATTCATCCCCCCTCTTAGTTTGGGTAGTGTGTTCAACAATTGGTATCAGATAGGGTTCCTTCAAAAACAATTTAAACACTGGAAGGTAGATCCTGAAGAAATTGGTGGAGAGATGGCTCTCTCTGCAATTGAAGCTCTCTTATTTGATGAAACGGATTATTCCTCATGGAGAGAACATATGAAACAGTATTTGAAGTCAAAAGGATATGAAGTTTGGAATTCAGTAGTAAGAAATCCCTAGGACTTGACTACATCAAAAAATCTATCAAAGATTACAGTCCAAAGGAGAGAAAGGAAAAACAATGAAGTGGCATTGAAGATTCTTCGCAATGGATTATCAGATACAATCAAGGCAAGAATAGGACTATGCACATCTGCCAAGGACTTATGGATGAAGTTAGAAAAGATGTATCAAATCAAAAGTGAAGACACATAATACATTCCTATCAAGGATGAAGATGAAGACTCAGCCATCAATAAAGGTAAAGACTCTCCACAATATTTCGATTGCAATAACAATGATATTGAATCCTCTCCTGCAAGTAAAGAAGAAGACTCGTATACAACAACAGAATATTCTGTTAGCATTTATCCCATTGAAGAAGTAGAAGAAGAACTATCAAAGGCCAAAGAAAGGGTTGATTGGAATCTCTGTGAATACCGCTATGACCATAATGAATCAAACTATAGCTATCTTCATGACTACACTAAAGAATTTCTTGAAAATAGTCAAAATAATGTCTTGAAAATAAAGGAAATTCTCAAGGACAGTGAAAATATAATATATGAGTAGGACAATCAGTTATAAGAGAAAGAAGAGGAGATCGAGAATGTGAAGAAAGAAATTAGTCAAGTAAAAGAAAAGGAGAAGGAAGATGATGAGCCTAGCAATCAGAAGCATATCTTGGAAATAAAAGAAAAGCTCAAAGACAATAAAGAAATCATGTCTGAGAAAAAGATTTAGTTAGAAAACAAAGAAAAAGAGATCAAAATATTGAAAACAAAAGTTGTTGATCTAAAAAAAGAAAAGGAAGAGGAAATCGAGAAACTAAAAAATGAAATCAGTCAAGCAAAGACAGAGGAAATCAAGAGACTGAAAAATGAAATCATTCAAGAAAAAGAAGAAAACAAGGAAGATGATGAACCGAGCAAAAACCTTGCAGATCTAAAAGAACTAAGAGAAAGTTATATCAGTCTTAAAATCTAACTTGAAGAAGCCAAAAGAAGAGAGGAGGTAGTAGGGAACCAGTTGGACAAAAAGGAAGAATCATGTCATGAGCTGGAAGCAGAAGTTGTGAGTCTTAGAAAGAAAGTTGAGAAGCCAAACACCAAAATCAAGTTCTTGAACAGCTCCATGACCCTGGATAAGATCTTGGATAGTCATAGATCACCAAATGAAAAATCTGGTCTTGGATACAAGAAGAAAGAAATCGGTACTCCTAAGAAATCTAATGCAAGTCCTTCATTTGTAAAAGGTGAAAACAGGTTTGACACAGTTCCTTCAGTTGTAAAGGATGAAAACAGGTCTGATACAGTTCCTTCATTTGTAAGGGATGAAGACAGGTCTGAAACAGCTCCTTCATTTGTAAAAAGTGAAAGCAGGTGTGACTCAGTTTCTTCACGTTCAAAGAATAAAAGAAACGCTACAAAATTTAGAAGATCGAATCAAGGAAGACATCCAGAAGTTATTCATATACCTCAAAGCAAGTTCAAAAGAGAGACACCTTCATGGATGAATCAAAGAAGGTTTGAAAGTGTTTTTAACGGTTATTTTTTTTCTTATAATGAATATGGTCATAAAGCCTTGGATTGTAGGCATCATAAAAGAAAACAATTTGGTAGGTTCGACAACAGTATAAGATGTTGGAACTGAAATCATGTTGGACATATTGCTACACATTGTTACACTATGAGATGCTATAGTTGTGATGGATAGGGCCACAAAGCCCTTAACTATTGGAACTCAAGAAAACAGTCAATGAGAAATGCTTCATATAATACGACAAAAGGAGTAAATGAAACATGGAAGAAAAATGAAATTACAGTAATAAAAGATCAAAAAACAAAGTTCAAGAAATCGGTACACTCACAGAAGTGGATAGAAAAGATTGAACAAGTGAACAGGAGTGAAGTTGATTGCTCCAAAAAGAATTGCAGTCATGTGACAAGCATAGTATAAAGTTGTCTCAAACAACATGAAAGAAAACAATTTGGTAGGTTCAACAACAGTATAAGATGTTGGAATTGCAATCATGTTGGACATATTTTTGCACATTGTTACACTATGAGATGATATAGTTGTGATGGATATGGCCACAAAGCCATTAACTATTGGAACTCAAGAAAAAAATCAATGAGAAGTGCTTCAAATAATACGACAAAAGGAGTAAGTGAAACATGGAAGAAAAATGAAGTTGCAGTAATAAAAGATCAGAAAAAAAAGTTCAAGAAATCAGGACACTCATAGAAGTGGATAGCAAAGACTGAAGAAGTGAACAGGAGTGAAGTTGATTGTTGCAAAAAGAATTGCAGCCATGTGACAAGCATAGTATAAAGTTGTCTCGGACAACTTTAGATCAATGTACAGTAAAGAAGCATCTTGGATAAAGATGGATACATCTGGTTGGTTAGAGACCGATGAGAATCAATGGGAAGATCCAAGAGTTGTTTGAATAAGATGAGCTACAATTGTGCAGTATTCCAGTAAGACAACAACATACACAGAAGCAGCATTCTGATGTACAAAATCATGTACATGACATCCTATAGAGATAACAAGGGGAGAACAGTCAGTAAAAACTCAAGGGAAGTTTTGGTTAGTAAATAAGAAAGAAATTAGATTAAGTCTTGAAAAGATTTGATCACTACAAAAATTTATATCAAGAAGACTATGCATTTGAAACACAAAAATCCCAATAAAGTGATATAAGAAGTTAGTTAACAAAGGAAGAAAACTTGTCAAGAAGAACTACCTTTTCAGAAACAACGGGGGAGAGTAGTTAGAAGCAGAGAGAGAGCATATTGACAGGGGGATTCATTCTGTTATGGCAGGGAGAACATGATTTACCCAAGTTTAAATTATGTTCAGTAACATACAGAGCTTCACCACAAGAGCAAGAACCCTTTGCAATTGATGTCAAAGGGGAAGAGAAAACTTCATAAGAAAACATTAAAACTTCATAAGAGGAAAGCATCATCACAGGGGGATTTTTGTATATGAAGTTAGTATGTTTCCCTCAATGACAAAGTGGAAGATTGAAGGACATATTGTCATTGATGTCAACAGTCAATTTGATGATCTATTGTTAATGATGAATTACCACATATGAGATTGACATTGATGTCAACAGTATATCATAGCAGAAGATGTCAAACAGTATGCAGAGATCAGAAGCGTAAGCTCAGGAAGAGGAGTGAACAGTATGAAGATCAAAATCTCAGAAGGAAAAACACAGTATGTTAGTAAATACATAGATAGGCTGAAGAAATTCGTGATTATTGTTGATCACGATAGGATCAACAATGTTCCTATGATAAAATATCAGGAGGGTTAGTGAATGAAGATCAAATCTCAGAAGGAAGAAGCGCATTGCAGAAGTCGTTGGGATCGATGAAAATATTGAGAAGCCGTGCATTACATAGGAAAAGGTGATAAGACTCAGTAGCCATCCGATCAAGGAAATTGATGGTGTTGATCGTCCAAATAACAGACATCGATCATATGAGTAACCGTGGGCTCGAGAATCGTGACCGTCGGATCTGCAAGCCAGATCAACGATAGGGATAAATTGCGGGGAGAGAAAGGAGAATTTAAAGACTCGCTAGTTCCAATCCCGCAATTGTTCTAGATCGTCAAATCTCATAGACTCAGATATCTACGACTGCGGATGATCCAACAAACAATCAAATTAAGTCAAAGTAAATCGTGACCGTTGGATGCACAATCACCAGATCAACGGCAGGGATGAATTGCGGAGATTGAATGGAGAATCAAATATCGCGCTAGTTCCAATCCTGCTATTAGTCAGGACCGTCTGATCTTATAGCTTCAAAGATCGACGATTGTGGTTGACTCACCAAATAGCACACAACTTCAAATTACAGAATTTGGGTGTCGAGTTAAATCACTAGCAAGTTGTAAGCTCCACAATCATCGTCGACTGTTGATCTGCTTCGAGAACCTTCACAACTGTTGGATCACTTTTGAGTGGAAGGACATGATAAGTTAGAAAAGCACTAACGCTGACGGATCGAGCCGTCGATCTAATTCATGATCGACGAACGGCCTTCACTTCGGGTCTAAAGATGTGAGGAACTTAAGCTCCGTCAGTTTGAGATTTGAAATACCTGGAGCCCGAAAATCCAAAGTGAATAAGGACTGTCGGATTTGGAGGACATAACGAGGACCGTTGGATCAGGGTTGTTGATCAGCATACCACGTCAACAAGTATGTGTGGTAGATCCACGTCAGTGAACCTCGTCAGTAAGGACACATGGAAGACCATGCCGGCAAAGACACATGGCATAATCAGATGATGACCACTATCCAGAGGAAATTGGCTCATGCCATGTCAACAAGTGACGTAAGCAAGTTACATCACTCCGAGAGAATTACTTTGGGAGTTTCACCTCCAAAAAATGTCAAAAGTCCTGAAGTCCCGAAGGAAAAAGGTGTGAAGTCACTCTTAGTCATTGATCTAAGATACTATCATGACCGTTAGATCAAGGATATGTGACACAGTCAGAGAATGACAAGTGTCAAGTTGAAATCAACATTTCAGGTACGTGCAAATCACGAATTAGAATGACACATGGTAGTTTCTCGGCTGATGACATGCCATTTAGTGACGCACGAGTTACATCACTCTGGGAGGTTTACCACCACCACTCACCCAAAGACCCAAAGTCTCGAATGTCGAAGACCCGAAGTGGACAAGAGATGTTCGATCTAAAGATCACTTTGGTAGCAATCTCATCCATCGATCTACTATAGTGGAAGGATAGTGTAAGTGAAAAACGTTAACCGACAACAAGCAGTCTCCACTGTCTTATGACTGACTCAGCAAGTGATTACTCCATAGGAAAGAATGGGTTGAGATTTGAAATATCTGAAGACGGGAGACCCGAGGAGATCTAAACCATTAATTTGAGAGGGACACACATCAGAGGCTTGCTAGATCTGGAAGATTGAAGTGTGAAGTAAAGAAAGGAATGAGACTCGAAATCTCTGAAGTCCGAAGAGCCTAAGGAGACCTCGATCGTCGATCGTATGTCGAGTGTACTATTAACCATTGATCAAAATAGAGTGGAAGGATAGTGTAAGCATAATAGACAATGTCGTGGAGTAAAAGGTGGCCATACATCTCATTGTTTGATTTAGTCATGGACGTTGGATTAAGCAATGAAGGATGGCTATAAGGATTAACACTAATTGTTGATCTGGTTCCAAGATGTAATGTGAACCATCTGATATGTTCAGGAATTCTGATTCTGAAGTTTCATAAGGTTTGAAACCCAAAAGTTCTAAAGGGAAAAGTGTCGAAGTTACGATAGTCTTCCATTTCAGGAGAATGAATCATGATCATTGAATTGATGAGTGCTTAAGTGCTCATTAAGACTAGGCATATGGTCACCTCCAGTGATCACGTGAAGGAAGGGGATTAGAAGCTAAAGAATCCATAATTGATCGGTTGTAACTAATAGAGAAGATGAAGAGTTTGACTGTCAGAGAAGGTAAGGAATCTCATCATAACACTCACTGATGATGAACACATGGTGCAAACTGACAGAGAATATCAAGAGTTGTCATGATGATCAGGCAGATGAATTGACATGAGAAAAAGATGTAGAATAGAGAAGTTAAGGGATTCAGTAGAAGAGCTATGTAGTTGTGAGGAAGAGATGTTGTGAACAAAAACTGCAGGGGCATAACAATGACGTTTGGAAGAGCATGCAGAGGTATAGCACATAGAAGTGAGATGGTGCAGAGAGCATAAAAATGCAGGAGAACAGAAAGAACGGTGAGGCAAGCAGAAAGACATTGATGTAGGTAGAGCATAGAGGTGTAGCTGAATAGTTATGAGACTGGTAAGCCATTGATAAATGTTGTATCATTGAAAGAATTGCTTCGGAAGTTTCACCACCAAAGAAATCTCAAAATTCTCGAAGTCCCGAAGGACGAAGGTCCAAAGTCGCTCTCAGTCATCGATCTGATATACCCTTCGGATACTATCCTAACCGCTAGATCAAGGAGATGAACACGTGTCACATCGGGAGATCCATGTCGACGTCAGCAAGAATATGTGACAGACCACGTCAGCAAGGACACGTGGCACAATTAGAGAATGACAAGTGTCAAGTTGAATCGACATTTCCAGTACGTACAATTCACGAATCGGAGTGACACATGGTAGCTATCTGGATCTTGACACGTCAGCGAGTGACGTAAGCAACTTACGTCACTACAGGAGTTTTTCTTCAGGAGATATACCACCAGCACTTGCCCAAAGTCTCGAAGTCTCGAACGTTGAAGTCCCGAAGTGGACACGAGACGTCCGATATAAAGATCACTTCGAGAGCGTCCTTGACCATCGATCTACTCAGTGGAAGGATAGTGTAAGTGGAAACATTTCCTTGACCATCGATCTACTCAGTGGAAGGATAGTGTAAGTGGAAACATTAACTGACAGCAAGCGGTCTCCATCATTGATGACTTACTCAGCAAGTGGTCACTCCGGAAAAAATGGAGCAGCGTTTATATGAAACCTCCAAAGTCTCGAACGTCGAAGTCCTGAAGCCGACATAAGTTGTCTGATCTGAAAGATCACCTCGGAGTATTTTTAACCGTTGATCAAACTATAGTGAGAGTTGAGGCTTGAGAATTCCGAAGCCCGGAGATGTGAAAGGATCACGACCATTGATGGAGAAAGGGACACGCATCAGTGGATTGTTAGCTATGGAAGATTGACATACGGAGGAGAGAAGGGGTTTGAGATTTGAAATATCTAGAGTCTAGAGACCAGAAGGAGATATTGACCGTCGATCTGATGTCGAGTATACTCTTGATTGTTGATCAAAATGTAGTGGAAGGATAGCATAAGAATAATAGTCTGAAGACCCAGAGTAAATGGTGGCCATCCATCTCAACAATTGATTAAGTCCTGGTCGTCGGATTAAGGAATGAAATGAGTAATGTAAGGATCGTATATGACCCTTGATCTGGTTTTGAGATATAAAGGTGAATCGTCTGATCTGTTCGGCGATATCGTATTCAGGAGATTTGAAAGGTTTGAAGTCACGAAGATCCGAAGGGAAAAGACCCGAAGTCCCGACAATCGTCCATCTCATCAGGAGAATGAATCGTGGTCGTTGAACTGATAAGCGCTCAAGAGCTCGTCTCACCTAGCATGAGGTCACTGTCGTTGGTCATATGGTCAAGAGATTTTAAAGGGTAGAATGTATGGGTCGCTTAAATTGTTAAGTCTGTGGTTCTATGCCATTGATCATATGATCATGATTTGAAGGAAGCGGTTATTTCTATTGTCACAGAAACAAAGGAAATCGATCCATGATTGTAATTGATTTGTAAAAGGAAAAGGGGATGCCAGGTGGAACGTTGAAGACTCGGATTGATGAACGGGTGGTCCCAAAAGTTATCGCAAATGAACAAGTCAAGTTATAACTTGTTGCACAAGTCAGCTCAATAACTTAAACAAGTTTTGAGCATAAGCCACTATAATTACACCATGATTAGTTCACTTGAAACAGTGCTTGTGGAGGAAGCGTGGCTTGGGAAGTGAAGAGGAAAATCTGGACCTAAGGTCCATGCGAATATAAGAGAGATATGTAGAAGCAATGATTGGGTGTAGATATCAAAGAAAAGAAAAGGTGAAGAAGGTGTGAATTTCAGAGAGAATATGAAATGCGGTGATGAGTGTTTTATACCTCTGATCATGAGATAGAGTTGATTCTATAATGGATCACTACTTGTTGCACAAGTCAGCTCAATAACTTAAACAAGTTTTGAGCATAAGCCACTATAATTACACCATGATTAGTTCACTTGAAACAGTGCTTGTGGAGGAAGCGTGGCTTGGGAAGTGAAGAGGCAAATCTGGACCTAAGGTCCATGCGAATATAAGAGAGATATGTAGAAGCAATGATTGGGTGTAGATATCAAAGAAAAGAAAAGGTGAAGAAGGTGTGAATTTCAGAGAGAATATGAAATGCGGTGATGAGTGTTTTATACCTCTGATCATGAGATAGAGTTGATTCTATAATGGATCACTACTACTGGAGTTGAATAAACTCTAGTTGGATAGATTTGGTTCTTGCAGCAAGCTGGGTCTTGCAGCAAGCTGGGTCTTGCCTGAGAGTTGGTGCTCTCCGAGGGGTTGGTGCTCCTTACTTCAGTTGGTGATGAAACAAATTAGTTGGTGCTAAGAAAATTCTCTTTCACATATATTCACATTACTATATTCATATCAATTATACAAAAGCTTATACAAATGTCAGGTGTCTTTGTGTCCATTGTAATTATGTTTTGATTGTTCTTGATCTGTTCAAATATGTTTTAATTGCTAACCTGTGAGAAGAAAAAGTTAGAATAGTCCACATACTAATTCATCCCCCCCGCCCTCTTAGTGTGGGCGGTGTGTTCAAAAATTGTTCTTATCAGATCCTATTTG
>CBVK0103148022.1:0-11318 GCA_900067695.1 Picea abies
TGCTCCTTGTGCTGCAAAACTTTGTCTTCCTTCAACTCCCTAAGACCATGAAATGCAAGGTCTTCCATAGTAGAAAGAACCTAGTGTTATTCCTCCTCATCCATCATGGAAGGTTCGAACAACTTCAAATTTTCCACTTTCACCACTAAGTTGATATGTATATAAGGTGGTAGTTTTAGCCTGAAGGAATTCTCATTCACTTTCTTAATGATCTCAAATGGCCCATATCTAAGGGGCTTGAGTTTCTTTGTTGCTCCTTGCAATCATTCCTTATAGAGATAGAGCCAACCTTGTCTCCGACATGGAATTTATGATCCTCCCTATGTTGATCATTTATGGATTTGTACAATTGTTGTCTCTTCTCGAGTTGCTCCTAAACCCTTAGATGTATATGCTTGATCTTATCCACGAATGTGCTTGCCTTTTGTTCATCTCCTTGTAGTCCTGCTTTTTCCTTATGCTTTCCATACACGATATCAAATGGTGAAGGTGGTAAATAACCAAAACAAGTATCGAAAGGAGACTTATCGGTGGAAGAATGAAGTTCTTTGTTGTAAGAGTGTTGAATGTAGACTAGTTGCTCATCCCAAATCTTTATATGTTTTCTATTCTAACCTCCCAATAATTGCACCAGCACCATGTTTACTACCTCAGTTTTTCCATCAGTCTAAGGATGGAAAGCAGTGGAGTATTTCAACTTGGTATCTATTCTCTCCCAAACTATTGTCCAAAATCTACCCAAGAACCTGTTGTCTCAATCGAATATGATGGAGGTTGACAATCTGAAATATACCCAAACATGGTTGAAGAATAGTTCAATTGTCTCTCGTTCATAGATTGTCTTATTATAGGGAATTAGCACACACATTTTGTTGAAGCAATCTACCACAACAAAAAAATAGTCATGGCCTCTACGAGGCACAGGAAAACCTCCAACAAAATCCATGAAGATGCACTCCTAAGGTCTACTTGGCACTGGAAATGGCATGTACAGGCCAAGTTTTTGGTTTCTTGGATTTCTAGTGCTACGAAAACAGCGTATAACAAACTTTTCCACCTACTCCTGTATCTTTGGCCAATACACATACCATTGCAAATTTTCCATTGTCTTTGTCGTGCCAAAATGACCAACAACCCTAGAAGTTTGTGCTTCTCTCATCAACTGAACTCTTTTGTCTCGGGGTATGCATAGTTTGTCTAAATTGTACAGTAGCACATCCTGGAGGTGGTATTCATTTCCTTCCATGGAAGTGACCAACCTCTCCTTCAGCTACTAGTACACTCCTCTAAAATATTCATCTCCCTCATAATCTTCACTTAGAAATTCATGAGTGAAAGGCTCAAGCTGCATTATCATTCCAATTGTTGCAATCTTCTTCAATGGTGGTCAAGAGAGCATCTATTCTAGTCTATTCATAGCTCCTTTCTTGTACTTAATTAATAAATGAATTTTTTGCAAGAAACCTAGCCACTTGTAATGCCTCACCTGCTACATCTTGCTATGACTCTATAGATACTGAAGGGGATGATGATTCATGTGTATGATAGTATCTTTTCCCAAGAGGTAATGCTTCCACTCTTTGATTTCATGTACAATTGCAAAGAGATATTCATCGTACATGGAATAGTCAAGCATTGCTCCATGAAACAACTATGAATGGTGGTATGCATGCCTTCCTCCTTGCATGAGTACTGCTCCTAATGCATATCCACTAGCATCAGTCTATAGCTCAAAAGGTTGTTGCAAATTTGGCATGGCTAACACTGGAGCATCGTTGATCTTCTTCTTCAAGTCTTCAAATGCTCTTTGTTGTGTCTTACCCCAATGAAAGTTCTTTCCTTCAACGGTCACAGTGTGCAATGGCGGTGCTATTGTAGAGAAGTTTACGATGAATTTTCTCAAATAATGAGTTAGTCCCATGAAACTCTTGATCTTCGTTACATTGGTGGAATAGGAAATTGGGTTATGGCTACAATCTTCTCCATATATACCTTCAACTCTCCTCCTCCAATCATGTGTCCAAGATATATCAAGGAAGTCTTTCCAAACTCATGTTTCTACAAGTTGGAAATCAATTAATTTTTCTTCAAGGTATCTAGTACCTATGCCACATGTGAGCGGTGCTCTTGCCAAGTATTGCTAAATATTAGTATGTCATCCAAATATATTATTACAAAAGATTCAATGAAGGGGTGTAGCACATCATTCATTAGTCTCATAAACATTGCAGGTGCATTGCATAATCCAAAAGGCATTACTAACCATTCATACAAGTCTTGTCTTGTTTTGATGTTGTCTTCCATACGTCTTTTGCTTTGATCCTCACTTGGTGGTAGCTTGATTTGAAGTCCATCTTAGTGAAGAATTTGGCTTGTTGTAGTTGATCAAACAAGTCATCAATCCTTGGCAAAGGATATCTATTCTTGATGGTGATCTTATTCAAGGCACGGTAGTCAATGCACATTCTCCAGTTTTCATATTTCTATGGCACCATAATGATGGGTGAACCACATGATGTATTGGGTCTAATGACTCTTTCCTCCAACAATTGTTGCAGTTGCTTCCTTACTTCATCTGCTTCGATGATGGACTTCCTATACATCCAAATGTTACGTAGTGGTGACTCCGAAAACAACTGAATCTCGTGCTCAACCTCTCACTTGGGTGGTTGTCCCTGAGGCTCTTGAAACGCTTCCTTGTAGGCTTCAATTAGTTGTTGTAGTTGTTGAAATTGTTGGCCACTACATTCTTCCAAGGATACCTTCATCTCCAACTCACAGCCTTCTCCTTGTTGCTTTCATTCTCTCACGAACAGCAAGGCAAAATTCTTTGTACTACCCATGATTATTCTTTCCTGATGAGCATTGATCAAAGACTGTCTCTTAGGACTTCCTATACATCCAAATGTTACGTAGTGGTGACTCCGAAAACAACTGAATCTCGTGCTCAACCTCTCACTTGGGTGGTTGTCCCTGAGGCTCTTGAAACGCTTCCTTGTAGGCTTCAATTAGTTGTTGTAGTTGTTGAAATTGTTGGCCACTACATTCTTCCAAGGATACCTTCATCTCCAACTCACAGCCTTCTCCTTGTTGCTTTCATTCTCTCACGAACAGCAAGGCAAAATTCTTTGTACTACCCATGATTATTCTTTCCTGATGAGCATTTATCAAAGAGATCATAGCTTTGTCATTGTTTTCATTTATGGCATAAGCTTTTCCATCCTTGACTAACCTATATCGGCTCTCTCTCCTTCTGAAAATGGCATCCCTTATATATAAACATGGACTTCCCAAGATGACTCCACATATGTCTAGAGGAACCATGTCTACAACTACTTCATCAGCAAAATTTTGATTGATGGAAAACTTAAATTTGCACTACTTGCTCGCTTCTAATTCCACATCTTGTCTTACCCAACCCAAGGGGTATTGATGTGGATGATCTTGAGTCTCTAGCCCAAGCTTCTCCACCAATTGCGTAGAGATCAATTTGGATTGTGATCCGAGATCAAACAAACAATCCACCTTGTTTTTCTTCATGTGAATTTCAAAGCAAAAAAGTCCAATCATCACCTTCTCTTCCTTGTGACTACAACCAACTAATACCACCTCTTTTTGAAAATCAGTGCAATTAATATTCCCTTCTAGGTCCGAGGTTCTATTCACTTGTTCCTCATCATTCACTAATATCAATGCTTTTTGCTTCTTTTTCTGGAAATATTTGGGACGCTTCTCGGGGTGCAATTTCCAACAATTCTCCTCAGTGTGTCCCTTTCGATCACATCCGTTACATTGTTGGATGGAAGGTGTTTCTTCTTGTCTTGTTGCCACGATCTTATTCTCATTCCACTTCTTCTTGGTTTTCTTCTTTCTTTGTTGCTCTTGTGGTTCTACTTGCTTGTGAGTACTTGTTTGTTGCTTCCGCTTGTCTCCCTCAAGGTATTGTGCTTGAATATTGGCCTCATAAATTGTCTTTGGCCTAAACAACATCAGTTGTCTATGAATCTAAGGTAATAATGCCCCCAAATACTTGACCAACAAGTATGTACTTTTGAGAGAGACCCTCATCTGAATTTATCTCTTCATGAACTCTGTAGTGAACTCTTGCACTGATTATCCTTATCTCTGCCTGAAGTAATGTCATACTATTTGTTAGTGTTCCTCATATCCTATTGGGTAAAACTGGGATTTTATCATGTCCTTAAACACCTCTCAATCAATCATTGGTGGCTCGTTTCCTAGTGCTATGCTTACTACATCACTCTCCCACCATGTCAAAGCATGGCCTTCACGCTTCAACCAAGCAAAAACAATATTTTGTTTTCCAATTACTTCATGCACGTTGAAGTATACTTCCATCTATTATATCCCTGTCTCTTATACAAATATTTTGTTTTCCAATTACTTCATGCACGTTGAAGTATACTTCCATCTATTATATCCATTGGTTCATCCTGATAGAATCCACTTACCTGGTATATGGATTGATTTCCACCTTGGCCTTTATAGGAAAAAGTCCATGTGTCTTGCTATAATTGCACTCTCCCATCTCTGGATCAGTCTAACGCATTGTCTCTGGCTTATTTTCTTCCTTCTTGGGGCCTTCATGGCAAGCCTCTGTAGATGGTATTTCCTTGCACTTTGTTGCCAATAGTTGTGACACCATTGACGTCAATGTGGCCAAACTCTGTTCAAATTTATCCAACTTTACCCTAGGATATTTTTCTTCTCCTACATAATGTTCCCCTTCCATTCTTGGTGCTCTACTTCACTCTAGTCCTGGAAACAACTCTTGTCCACTTCATTTGTAATCATTGCGAGTACCTACCATATAGGTCTCACTAAATGCATTCGAACTTCTTCTCTGATACCATATGATCCATAAACGAGAGGCTTATATTCCATCCGCCTCACCAGCACAGAAAACCTCTACAAAAACATCTATAACCTTAACTCTCTTTAGCTGACGAAAAACACGACCAACCAAGCCGATAGTCGAGTCGATCAAAAAACAATCTCATTGATCATCCATAAGTCGAGTCGGGACAATGATAGACCGACCAACCAAGCCGATAGTCGAGTCGATCAAAAAACAATCTCATTGATCATCCATAAGTCGAGTCGGGACAATGATAGACCGGTCAGATTCTCTAATGGTCGGGTTGACCTATGTTGATCGATTTGACTAGATGATAGACCGTTCGACTTCCCTATCGATTGGGTCGACCAAAAGATGAACCAGACGACTTTCCTGTCGATCGGATGGACCAGAAGGTGAATTGGTTGACTTTCTCAACAGTCAGATTTGTTAACGAAGGGGAAATCAACTTGGACAAAGGGAATCGACCAACAATGAAGCCGAAACGCTCAAGAATGATTTGGGTCGACCAACAACGAAAAGAATAACTCAAAGGGAGAATTTGATGTCTAGTTGTGAAGGGAAAGCCTATAAAAGTCGGATTCAATGACCATCAGTCGAGGAAAACGTCTAGAAGTCAAGTTTAACATTCAATGGCAGAGAAAAACGTTTGGGACGAAATTGGTTGTTGACGAAATTGTAAAAACGTATAAATGAGTCATGGGCAATTAATAAACACCCAAGCAATCCTAGATTTTGAAGTATGATCTGTATATGAATTATGGCCAAAGGAAAACGCCCCGGAAAAGTCGAGAACACGAAGCATGACCTACGACCAAGGTGTGGACATCGGCTAGCAATGAAATCAACTTTGGTAGTGAGAGAAAGCCCCAACGACTCTTAAAATGAAATCAGCAACTTCTAAATAAATAGCAAGGGCTTAGAAAAGAAGGTCATTGATTTCCAACTACCAAATGGATGTACGGGTGTGGATAAATATCTATTAGACGGGTTCACTGACCTGTGGGGACCGTATTCATATAAGACGAGCTCAAACCATAACTAGCACAAAGTTCTCTTTGCTAGAAAATACACAGACAACCATTAAAATTACAATACACTCCATTAACCATTCATTAAGTTAAAGTGCAGACATTTCCACCCATAGAAAACAAATTCAAATACAACAAACACACACGGAACTTAGAATTTACCTTGGAAACCCAAACTAAAAAACTAACATTCTTTTGTCTTTGGCAAAGCTATTTATTATTCAACAATGGGCAAGTTATAGGTTCTCTAGTTCAACTCTATGCTCCTCAGTGACATCTGGGCAGCCTCTCTACATCATTCACAACCCAAAGAAACCTTTTCTCATTGTGGGGAAACATGATATAGAATATTGAGTCGACTAGGAGGATAGTTGGAAGGTCAAGCAACCCAACGCTTCAGCTTCTCTCCAATCCATTTCTCCTTATTTTCTTTTTTTTTTTGTCTTTTCTCCCAAATGGAAAAGGTCTCATGAACGTCTTATTATTTCTTTACGTACAATCATACACTGCCCGACTTTATACTACATACAATGGTAAGCATCAATCGTGATGGCATGGGGCCCTTCATGCCAACAAATTGATCTCTTCTTCATCCGTAGCCTTAAACATTGCTTGTGTTGATCATCTTAGAGCCTGTGTCAATAGTCAATTGTTCTAGTCGGAACTGATTTGGATCAGTGGTCCTATCTCAATTAGTGCAATGTTTAAAAGAATACATGCGGCTTTAAGAAATCTTTATATCTTCTTGAAAATAAAAGATTATGTGGGGATTTGCTTTTTAGCATTTGCCCACCCTACTCAATAGAATTAATAATAAAAAAATTGGCATTTGAGAAAGAGAAGTGCCACCTCTATAAAAATTAAGAGAGTTATGGACTTCCCCTGAGAACTTGCCCCCAACAATGATCATTTTCTTGCAAGGAAAAGTTGTCAACGAGGGATTAATACCTAATCAATATACAATTTTGTAGTGCAAACAATGATTATAGTGGAAAACCAAATCCACCAAGTAGGGTAAGATAGAGTTCTTTACGTTAGAAGAAAGAATCAAAGAAACAACAAATTTTTCAACCAAACAAGTGGTATACTTGACACCATAATGAATAAAAGTTTCCATCCTTGACCATCTACCTCAAATGCAAGAGGTCTTATTTAAGTACAGATTTATGAGGTTGACTCTACATAAATATATGTGAAGTTTAGACAACCAAATAATCATGGCCAAAAAAGGTATGAAGTTGCACGATTGAGACTCGTCATTATGCAAAATGATGTGGAGATTGAAGAGAAGGGAAACCATATGATGGAAAAAATCGTAACACATTTGCAACAATTTGTAAGGGCAGAAAAAATAGGTTACAATAAGTCTAAGAGACCCACAACATTAATCGTTATGGAAACATAAAGACTTCAAATGCTAGTTTGTGGAGTCCCACGAGGACGACAGATGGCATTGACCAAGCTGTAAAACCATATTATGGAACATTGAGGAAACAACAAGAGGAATGGAAGCATCAAGAAGATGAGTTGGTCCAAAAGTTGAACCATCTACAAGAACACAGAAGAGCAACATATGCATAATTGTTACAATGATTACTTTGTTCTTTGATGATGTTACACATCTTTTTAGAGTTTTGTACATTATATAAATATAAAATAGATGTAAAGAATTGTGTTAAAGTTCTCTCATAAGCATGTTAATAAGTTAAAAGTAATACAAATTAAGCACTCTAGATCTAAAGTGTGTTACTTCTCTCAAAAGCCTATTCACAAGTTGCAAATATTATACATCAATTCTAAAACAAAAGATAAACATGCATTGTACCTATTAAATAGCTAAGGACCATAGTTGCACAAGGAGGCATCCGCACACTAGGCACACGTCCTTTCAGTTCTCACTTCCAAAGGGACATTGGGATGAGTAAGGGTCATCCTTAATTGGATGTGCATAACCTCAGGGATGTTGGGGATGTCCCCAAGGACAAGGAGTCCCCTACCAAAAGTGGGGATGCCCAAGGGCATTTGGGCATCCCTCTACCTACAAGGTTTCAACAAGTACCATCACATGCATGTTTTGGCACTCCCTTATAAGCCCACCTTGGAAAATGACGGAAAATACTAAAAAAATGAAAAGAAAACCCTCACCTTAAGTAGTCAATAGAACCTTCCTCCACCAAAAGAAAACCATTTTATATTTTGGACTTGAGAGTAGTAATTATCCACTAAGCACACAAACAAACCAGCAAACGATATACAATTATTATTTGGTCTTTGAAGCATGCATAACATCCATTTTGAGCTTTGGCTGCAGATGTGTTGGAGATGTAAAGCTCTATAATGGAGATTGAAGTGGACAACCCATTTGTTGAAGAAAAATCTCAACACCAAGGAATTTAGAACATGTTGCACATAGTTTTGATCATAAGGACATGAGAGGAGGGGGGAAAGAGGATAGATTTTGGGGACATGGGAACGAGGTGATCAGGGGCAAGTTTCGAGCACAATTTGAAAGTATCCCCAAATTTCTGTGATACATGCACACGAGGATAGTAAAATATACATATTACAAATTTAAGACCAAGATTTTCACACATAGGACTATGATAGAACTCAATAGAAGTAACAATTCTTAAATAATAGTTAGAAAGGCCTTGTTTGTGTGAATATTATAACCCTAACCCAAAAAAGTAGATGTGAGGTACAAGAACCTACCAAACATAGGAGTCAAAATTGTTTTGATTATCCCCCACCACAAAAATATACATCAATACTATGTTACAAAGTACATAGATAATATTTGCCAAGGATCAAATGGGACTGGTACCACATGCACACTAGTTTAGATAGGAGGCATCCAAACATCCGTGAACCCATCAAGTGACATCTTCCAAACCTTTCTACTTTTTATGAGAATGTCCAAGGAACATCCCCTCCAAACAGCTTCCCTCTATAGTACCCAAGTCTCAGGAAATAGGGAAACAAAGGGCAGGAAATAGGGAAACAAAGGGTACACATCAACGGGAACAAGTCCTCATGCAACATTGATTTAGATATAATTTTTACCCCTATGGGCATTTTTTTGCATTTTGCTACTTTGGACAGTAAACTATCATCCTCCATTACAAAATATACTACACAATGTTCTAGCACAAATCTGACACGTGCTGCATAGATTATATTTGTCAAGCTGGTAGTGTTTCCAGTGGATATTTTTCTTGGAGTACTGGAGCTACAGGGGTATTGTTTTGGATAGAGTTATTTTGGACATCCAATGTCCAAGGGATGTAGGGGAAGTGCTCCCCATTCTCATGGGGAGCACTTCCCCTACACATCAACGGGAACAAGTCCTCATGCAACATTGATTTAGATATAATTTTTATCCCTATGGGCATTTTTTTGCATTTTGTTACTTTGGACAATAAACTATCATCCTCCATTACAAAATATACTACACAATGTTCTAGCACAAATCTGACACGTGCTGCATAGATTATATTTGTCAAGCTGGTAGTGTTTCCAGTGGATATTTTTCTTGGAGTACTGGAGCTACAGGGGTATTGTTTTGGATAGAGGAAGCATCTAAGCATCCCTAAAACCATCAAGAAACATCTCCTAGACCACCTTATTTTGGACATCCAATGTCCAAGGGATGTAGGGGAAGTGCTCCCCATTTTATTTTGGACATCCAATGTCCAAGGGATGTAGGGGAAGTGCTCCCCATTTTATTTTGGACATCCAATGTCCAAGGGATGTAGGGGAAGTGCTCCCCATTTTATTTTGGACATCCAATGTCCAAGGGATGTAGGGGAAGTGCTCCCCATTCTCAAGGGCATCCCCTTCCAAACGGGGACTTACCCATACAAGGCATAGTTGCCATAGACGAGAAAACGTAGGGAATGCATCCCCAATGGTGGGGACAAGTACCTATGAAACATTCATTTAAATGTAGTTTATATCCCCAAGTGCAATTCTTAAGGCATTTCGCCACTATGAATAATAAATTATTTTTGACATTTTGACATTTTAGACTACTCATTCATTTTTATTAAATATATTATCATTTTAAATATTTATTTTAATATTATTATTCATGCAATCATAAATGGGGTATCATTGACTAAATCTTGGATTTTTTAAGAAATTTCACAGAAAATAAGATGTTTTCATCATCACGTTTTTATTACTGTTTCTGTCCCTAGGAAATTTAGTGGAAATTCCAATCAACCCCTTCAAAAACACATTATTATATGTTCGTAGCATTTAATTGCTTACCATGCAAATAGAAAATACACCATTTTGATACAGTAGTAAGGGGTTCTATCATGGCCAAAATATTGTATGTTTGGCGCATTAGAGTCTTTACTGTACAAATGTGTTTTATTGCTTCGAAAACATACCATTTTGACTCACTAGTAAGCGGTTATATCATGGCCAAAGGCACTTCATTATAAGTTTGTTGCATTAAAAAAGAGCTTACTGTGCAGATCTGTTTTATTGCTTGGAAAACATAACATTTTGATATATACCAGTAAAGGACACTGTCATGGCCAATCTCAAGCCCTAGGGTCTGCCAATTGACTGACCTCCAAACTCTCAAACAAAATGGAGAGAAGAAAAGAGAGCGAAAAATAAGATTAACCCCATACAGACACAGCCATCAAAAAATCAATCCAGTTTCAAACATCCAAGTTATTGGTTATGGCACCGATATGCAAGAAAAGAAAGATGCACAACCCTGTAAATTTCACGGTCGTTCTTAAGATAGTTGGACACTTGATCCTAGAACTGCGAGTCAAATAAAGGCTTTAAACATATTAATTAAGATTGCATTGTGTTGAAATATACCCACTTCATTTCACAAAACACCATGCATATAGCATTTCACATCACAAAGGGAGTCAATCTTCTACTGTAGTATGGGAACTGAACCCGGTCATCATCCCTATATATTACAACAATTAAATGAATTTTCCAATTTGTTGCCATGGGAAAAATTAAGACTAACCAAGGCATGACATCATGTTAGATAATTAAACAAACTTAAAATGGCATCTCTGCCATCACAGAGCATAATGGTCGCAAAAATCAAAACAGAATACTGAAAAAATTAGGAGCTCCAACTAAAGCGAGAAAAATCATAATCTCTTATCCCACAACAAGATGAAGGTTGCAGTAACTCACAATCTGATCTGGTACATCTCAGGCTCATTTTACTCCCTACATTGGTGATTTTCCTTATCATAAGAGTAATTATAACCTTACCTAATTAATTCTTCTTTGGTGCTAATTTTAGAGTACATCTCACAAAATTAACCCTTCCATTCACCAAACTCCAACAGTGTTTATGCTAGCAGTATTTGTTGAAATACATCTTATTTCAGTATACCACTTAGACTAAATTAGATTTC
>CBVK0103148034.1:0-11260 GCA_900067695.1 Picea abies
AACTAGTCAGTTAACTCCCAATGAACTAGTGTTAAAGTCTAAAATAGAACTAGTCAGTTAACTCCCACTGAACTAGTGTTACTCCCACTGAACTAGTGTGCCGAAAATAAAAATTTCTCCAACATCTTCACCCACGAGGGTAGAGGGTGTAAAAATGAAAATATTCACCCCAAACCCCCCTCCTACCCTCGTAAGAGTTGGTTTTGGTTGGCCTTGATGAGGGAAAGGGGCATGAAAGTCGGGGTGGGGAATGGAGGTGTGAATTATCCTTCACACCCAACCTTCAAAAGGAATGAGGATGGAAGGTTGAGAAAAATACACACATTTTCCATCCACCCCTTTGAGGATTGGGGTTTCCCTTATGAGGGAGGTGGTGTTTTCCATTTGTCTTCATTGCACACCCTTGAACATCATGAGGGTGGGGGTGGAGGGTAAATATATGCATATGTCTTCACCTTCCACCCCCATCCTCATGAGGGTCAAGGGTAACAAAAAATTAAAAAACTTTGCCCTCTATCCTCACCATCATGAGAGTTGAGGGTGAAGAAAAATATAAATACACACCTTCACCCCCCATCCTTACATTCATGAGGTGTGGGTGTGGGGGTGTAGGGTTAATATTTTCATTTGTTTTCATTACCCATTGACCCCTCACAAAGTTTTGGGGTGAAGAAAAATATACACCTTCATCCCCCACTCCCCACCTTCATGATGGTTGAGGTGGGAGGTGAAGAGAAATGTGCACCTTCATCTCCCATCCCCTCCCCCATGAAGTGCGGAGATAGTGGATGAAGATGTTCATTTTTAATACAAATGAACCATAATTAGGGTGGGGATTGAATATGTTCATTGGAAATACCCTCACAAGAATTATGGGTGGGGAGTGAATATGTGCATTGGAAATTCCCTCATGAGGGTTGGGAGTGGAGAGTAAATATGTGAATTAGAAATACCCTCATGAGGGTCAAGAGTGGTGGGTGAATACAAATTCATCCCTTCATCCCCCTCCCCACCTCCATGAGGTGCAAGGGATATGGGTGAAGTTATGCATTTATAATACGAATGCTCCCTCATGACAGTGGGTGGGGAAAGTGTGTAATGTCCCCAAATAGAATTGTTGTAGCTTTACTATCTAAGGTAGTTTTGGTTATAATTTTTGTATGTTATTATGATGATTGATAACTTTCTACAAACATTTTGCACATAACCCATAGATAGGTATTTCGTGAAACATGTTGTGTACACCAAAAAATAGAAGAGATAATATGGAACTTTATTAATAATGTAATTTTGATCACACAATACAATGACCCGGGCTTCTATAGCAGTTGTGACAAATAAACAAACAATAAACTGAAAAACAAAACCTGGTATAGTTCCTTGACCTCTCCTAGTAGATGGCTTCTCCAATCTACAAAAGGATAACTCCAAATATCCAATCCCCTTCCAAGAATGATGCAATAACCTTGTAAATCTTCGATGTATATGATAACGAGTTTCTCCAACAACACTTGCTGCAAAAATCTGCCCACCCATACCCGAAATAGCTCTACAACTCAGATCGCAAAGGGCCTCATGGGACAAGGCTAGACATTTGGTAGGGCCTCACGTGACAAGGCTGGACAACTAGCGAGGGCCTCACAGGACACCTTATACACAAACTGTGGAGATGACTCCAGATACGGTTTCCTGAAACCCTCCGATCACCTGCAAAACCATCATATGGCCTCCTCCATAAAGTTATACCAATCTCTTGTGTAAGCTGTGTTGATGGGCCAAAATGACCCATTCAACCAGATAAGGGAAAAACACCCGATGACAAGTCCCAATTAGACCCACTCTCATTTGGGATAGTGTTTCCGACCATATTTTGGCCTAGTTACCAATCTAACTAATATGCTAACTAAATATGAATCTGAGAGCTAAAGGTTCTTAGATGAATTAGAAATAAAAATCCTAACTAACTATTTCTAAGCTAAGACGAATGATTACAATCCTAATATGTGTTTTCTATTTTATTATATACTATCCTATCCTAATCAGGAGAAAATTAAAAAGGATGACAATGAAATGTTTTCATTACTTGTGCATAAGAAATTCATATATACAAGTAACATGAATGCTTAACAACTTATCCAGTTGGAACCAATTAATTGATTAATTAACTGCATCACACTGTCACTATCCTCAATTTAAAAATCATGGTAACTGTAAACATGAAAACATTAATTTAGAATTAATTCATAAACCAACATCCACATACTACAAGAATAAACATGCATAAATTAAATAGTCACTTTCATACAGGCCAACACCATAATCTTCAAAAATGTGTCGTCAGGTTCAAATTCACATGTAGTAAAAATATTGTCCTGCTACATCTGGAAACCGAAGTCCCTTTCTTATGGATAGTCCTCCCTTTTTATAATGAGGAGTGACTATTTACATTATAATCTTTCAATTATGAAACCAAGGCCATTTTACAACATGACTCTTCATATTCCAAACTGGAAAACAAGATAATGATAGTAGGGGAGACATCTAGGTACAATTATGGAATTTTATTATCATGAGTTTCTTTGCCCCTGCATATGATCCTGATATTCTTCCCATGGGGAATAATATTTAATTATGTCCTCGAGCTTTCCTAATTACAATTTCTCCACAATTAATTCTCCACTACAAACTTTAGAGGAAACTTCTCGTTGTAACTCATTTTTTGCGCTTTTAACAAAGTGTTGGATTTTACTAGTGATCCGGGTAGGTATTAACAAGTGTTCCAATAAATATTCTCTTTCAACTTGATTTAAACTTTGTATTCTTACTTGTATGATTTACTTATGTTCTTCCACCTCATCAGTTCTTGTGGTGGCTAGTGTTGTTTCATAAATAGGGAGAATTGGTTGCATTCTGATTTCCTCCATGAGATCGCTTGAGATATTCCATAGCCTTATGGATGCGTCAATTGTTTCCTTTTGGGTGACTTGTATATTCTTGAAAATGGTTTTACAAGTGTCAGATAATATCTGATATTAGAGTCTTTCTCTATCGGAATATACCAAAAGTGTGGTGGGGTGAGTCTCACACATATCTTTCCAACTGAGCATATTCTCTAAAGACTCATGGGATTCTTGATACCTTCCTTGAATCTCTACCAGTTTATCTTGTAGTCTGATTTTTTAATCTCGACCAGTTTGTATGTTTCCAAGCATATTGAGGAATTATTTTTTCTTTGTTGCAAATTTATGTTTTATCTCTAATGTCGAGGTTTTGATAGTCTCCACAACAAGTGTAGATGTCATTTTTTTCTCCAGGGATATTTTGAGCTCTTGTCTTGATGCTTCCAATTCTCTATCATGGGTGTCCCATTGGGTCTTGAACCTTATTTCAAACTCTACATTCATTTGATCTCTCTGTTCTTGTAGAGCTCTGTTTAAATTTTCTAAATTGAGAGTGTCAGCTACTCTTGCAATGTTCTTGAACTCTGAAGTAAGCCTATAATTCACATCTCTTAACTCTGCCTCCAACTCTGTAACCCTGGTTTTGGAAATTTTTAGGGCATTGGCTACATCAAGGACGGACGAGGCATTTAGTCCTACAAAAGTGTGGAGTGCATAGGCTTCCTGAACAACATTCTCTTCAGGATCGGGCCATTCCTTCCATCCTACTACTCTCCCTACATATGAATTGAATATGGTGTCTTCTCCTCTTTTCCTTTTATTCGATCTCTTCTCAATAGTCCTCATTTTGTTATCATAATAGTAGTCTCCAATGACCACCACAGTGCCCTAAAAAATAAGGGATTGAGAAGAAAAAGTAGAATCCCCTGGAATAACATTGAGAGGAGTGTAGTCTTGAGGTGGCATGTTAACAATACCTAGATAGGGAATTGATGTAATTCCTCAGTTTCTCATTTAGCTTTGGCTTCATCGGCCAATATCTTGGCCTCTACCTCATTAAATTTTTTTTTTCCTTAGCTTCTTCACCTTTCTTCATTTGAAGTGCATCCTATTCTGCCTTAAGTTAATTTTGTTTTCTGATTCTTTCCTTCTCAGCTTTCCTTATTTGATATTCCTCCTCAGCCTGGAGTCTCTTTTGTTCTAACTTTTCCTCTTGTTGAAACAAACTTCATTTTTTCCTATAACAAAAAAAAAAAAAAAAGGAAACAAAAGTGCAAGTGGATAATCATCGTCTAAATAAAGGGTCATCCGATCAATCCAATGGTTTAAATGTCTGAATAGATTATGAAGCCGCCCTGGAGTCTCTTTTGTTCTAACTTTTCCTCTTGTTGAAACAAACTTCATTTTTTCCTATAAAAAAAAAAAAAAAAAAATGGAAACAAAAGTGCAAGTGGATAATCATCGTCTAAATAAAGGGTCATCCGATCAATCCAATGGTTTAAATGTCTGAATAGATTATGAAGCCGCCCTTGGTTTAAAAAAAAGAAGAAGAGGTCAAATGTTAAAAGCTTTTCTTAATTTTTGGGTTTCGAGGTTATGTGATCTACGCAGTTTGATATTTAACGACAACCCCAAAGTCCTGATGCCGAAGTCACGAAGAATAATTTTAAAAGAAGTTAAACCAAGTTAATAAGAATAATTAAAAATGTTTAACGTTTAAAAGAAGTTAAACCAAGTTAATAAGAATAATTAAAAATGTTTAACGATAATTTAAGCTTATCGTATTTTCATTTTTGGGAATCTCAACTCAAGCGACAACTCAAAATCCCGATGTGTAAGTCCCAAAATCCTGCTTAATCGTGGTTAATTAAAAGTTTAAACATACTTAATATATTGTTAATCATTTGTGTTTTTGAAATCGGAGAATTATCACTCATATCACCCAAAAAACCCTGAAGCATGGAGTCTCGAAAGTATTAAGTTCTTAAGTGTGATTAACTTAACATCAAAACAAGGTTAACGACATAAATTGGTTTTTTGCATTTTTTCTTTTCGAAAATTTTCAAAGATATTTCATTCAAACTCTCGGTTTTGAATCACCGATATTTGGAAACATTTATTATAGATTAATGAAATATCTTATAGTGTAAGATGCATATCTCCAGTTTTACTCTCCTCATTAAGGCAAATGAATGTATCGCCCATAGAAGTGCAACCTAATTAAGGCAGGCTAAAGATGAATAAAGGTTTCTAATTCAAATTTCTTTCTCAGTTTCAGCAAATTAACAAGTTGTATCTGAGAAATATTATGCCTTATTTTATGTAACAACTACTTGCTTTTTATCACAGGCATCATGGCACCCAGGAAAATGCAGAAAAAGAGTGATGACGCCGGTGAAAGCCCAAATATGAACTCGAATTTTCTATCTGACACCACACCACATGTTGTAGATTTGGTCAGGTCCTTGATGCAGATTTTTGAAATCTTGGAGCATGAGGTTAGGAATTTCCCAGATGATTTTGGAAATGAAAGGACTCATAAGACTAGAAATAAATTCAGGAATATAGAAAAGGCCGAGCTCCATAAAATAGCTACACGGCCGAGGCTCATACACTATAGTGACATGATAAAATGGGCTCTGATGAACACATATGTGAAGACCTGGAGAATAATGAATCATCAAAAGGTCATCATCGGCTCTTTTAGGCCAGAACACATTCAAGTAATGTATAATCAATCCCTTGTTTATAAATATATTTATAATTCCAGATCAGTAGAAGAGTTTCAATGAAAGGAGTGTACAAAATTTGACCAAACCTATCCGGATATAATCAAAGGATGGTGGGGGATTCTAGAAAAATTTAGAGTTGATACCCATGGCATTTATGCCACATCAACGCTAAATGAATATATAGTTTATATAGCAATTATGTTATGTAGACTATTTGGGAGGAAAATTCCTACCCATTTCCCCACAGAATGGGTGCCAATTATACACGAAGTAGCCGAGGGTTACACTTTCATCTGGAGTAAGATTTTATCAGATAACCTAACCAAGGAGATTGCAGAGTACCAAATGGCAAAGTCAAAAGGCCAACCAAATTATTTTTATATGGCAACGTATTTCATGGATGCTATGTGCTATATGACCCCTTTCCCATTGATGAATCAGAACTGGAATCCAACCTGTGCAGAACCCATCCATTTCTATCACTCTCAACAATGGGAAGAAAAAGAAAAAGATTTCTTTTACGAAATCTATCACTATGTAGTGATTCCTATACACCAAATATTGTATGGATACCCACCCACTTGGATTTTGAAGCAAATCATGGGAAACCTCAA
The DNA here is from genome assembly GCA_900067695.1 of Picea abies. Classification (NCBI taxonomy): domain Eukaryota; kingdom Viridiplantae; phylum Streptophyta; class Pinopsida; order Pinales; family Pinaceae; genus Picea; species Picea abies. The sequence continues at coordinate 6,247 of CBVK0103148034.1, forward strand.
GACAGTTGTAGATTGGTTTATCGAAGAGAATTTCTCTTATGTCAGAGTCTTCAGATGTTCAATTCCCCCTCATGCTCTCCCAAAGTTTCTTCCTGACAGAATGGTGTGCAGAGAAGTGGCATACCAGATAATAATAGAAGGCATCGGTAAAGAGTTAAAAGAAGCTCAGAAGAAATTCTGACCATCTATTCCTATTCATATTGGGAGGTTTTCACTGCTAAATTTAGGTCATTCCAAGGTAGAAGTTGCATCATTAGAGGACATTAAACTAGTAGACGTTGAACTCAAAAGGCATGATTCATATAAAATTGTGGGAAATCATCTAGCTCATTACAATATGAAAACATATGATCATGAAGACTCTCCCATGTGATGACATATTTAAAGGAGCCAGATATTATGAGGAAATATTAGACAGAGTCCAAGCGTTACCCCCTGATCTATAGGCCAACTTTATTTATTTCCAAAAGAACAGACAAGTTGGGTTGCCCTAGATACTTCAGGGAGAATTGACAACTCCCCCTTCAGAACAAGAAAGTATACCTCCAGGTTTTGAATCAAATTCTTTGGATAAAAAGACTATAGAGGAAAATCCAAAGAATTTTGAAGTGCCTTCAAAAATATCAGAAACTTCACAAACAGAGCATCCACGGCCTGAAACATATTCTAAGTCTGAGACACCTTTAAAACCAAATCAAATGGTTCCTCATTTATCATCAACTATTCCTTCTGATACCCCCAAAACAACAGAAGAAACACAACTCACAGAGTTAGGGAGTCCTATTATATCATTGACTCCTTTACAGTCAAGTTTTGGGACTCCCCATCTCAGAGCTATGTATGTAAGTGACCTTACCCCAATCTCTATTGAAGAAATACCTTCCTATGAATTCTTTTTCAGTAAAAGAAGAAAAGTTGTAGTGAAACAAGAAATACACCTGAAATAGGGTACATTGGTCAAAAAGCACATGATAGTTGTGGATGGAAAAAATCTAGAAGAGGAAGACTTTGCCAGAGAGGTAGCAAGATCTTTGGGAGCTTTCGCTACGACCAATTTTTTTTCAGTTGATAATTTGAAAGCAAGGCTGAAATAAAGGAATTAAATGATAGCCCAGTTGCAAAGCCAAATAAGGAACACAGAGAAAAATATTAGAGATGAGATAAATAAAGGACTGGAACAGGCTAGAGATGTTGAAAAACAAGAGATTCATCTACTCAAATCTAGTTTAGATGAGGTGTATAAGAAGATGCAAGCCATTCAAGGAAAAGTCATTCAACAAGAGGAATTAGTAAGGCAATTGCAATATAAATTGAGTTATATTGAAAGTCAGGTGGCTAATATAACGATATTCCAAGACCAGGCACTAGAAGTGCATCAGAAGCTAGAGGCAGAACAACATAGTCTGTTTTCTAAAGTAGATATCATTCAAAACTATTTTCAGGAAGTAAGTCAATCATTAGAGAACACTGCTTTCAAAGAAAAAGAGGCTACACCAGCCCGAGTCACTTTTCAAAAAGTAGTCATATTTTCGGCTAAAGCAGAAGTATCAGTAACTCTTAGGTTGTCTGTCATAGAACAAATAAGAGGAGACATACTACTAAAAACATGGGAAGGAAATATAGCTGAGAGAAAAAATTGGCCAAAGAAGTAAAGGAAGAGTTTGAAGAGACCTTCAATGCGTTGGATAAAAAATCACTAGGCATTGGAAAGGGCGATTGTCCTGGACTATTAGGACAAATCAATGTTATAAAACATCACCTGAACATCAAAGAAATCTTACATGAAGATCGGGTTTAAATTTCACAGTTGATACAGGTCAATGTTTCACAAATGGACAAATGTTTGGTTAATCCAAACTTACAGTTACAATCAGTAAAATTTGAGGGTAAAAGGATTGAGGACAGGTTGCTGAAAATTCAGAGGAAGTTGTATATGTTTGAGGCAAAGGACGTGTCAGAGCCTTCGCAAAGATTAGCGCAGTTTATAAGAAGGTGCTTCAAGTGTCTTATACCAAGTGAAGGAAATACTTCAAATAAATGATGAAATGATACATGTTTCCTGTTATACCAGTGTATGTAAGAAGATAGAAAAGAAACCAGTGAAATGGTTCAAGTCTTTATTTTTGTAACCGTTAAATATCTAGGAGTAAAAAAAGTTCCAACCGTCTAGGGTTGAGAACCTTTGTATAAATATAAGTTCAAAAGACTTAGAGAAGGCTTTTTTCTAGCCGATTGTAGTAGAGAAATTTCTCCTTTACAAGAATTAAGACAAATGAAAACCAAAGATTCCATATTTCATCAATCTCGGGTTATGTGTTCTTTTGTTCTTTCATATTTATCACCATTTCTTATATATCTTTGATGAATTTCTAACTACAACTTAGTACAACATCCACTGTGGTTATATGCTTATTTAGTCATATGATTGTTTAAATATTTTCCTCTGTAGTTGCTATTAGCAGATGCAAGACCTGTGAATTATTTAGATTACCATATTTTATGCTTCATTAAAGTTTACTTGTCTAATTTCTTCTTCTGTTACAAAGTGATATTATTCCATGATTGATGACTCACGTTGTTTGAACAACTTTATGTTTTCTTTCATCATATTCATTATTTTCAATTTAACTCAGATATGGGCAACTGCCTCTGAAATTGTTATATTATTAATTTAAATTTAGGAACTTTTCTCATATAATCTAAAATAGAAACAATAGATATTTGAACCTTCTTTTCCCCCATGACTGTACCTATTGCAAGGCATCCTAATATAGCACCTGACCTCATAGATCAAACTAGCATCGCATTAACCTTGTTTAATACTATCCTAGAGACAACCACCACCCGGGTTGAACTTGAACATTCATGGGCAACCATTGAATAGGACATAAGCATCCAAGAACGATTTGAAGCTAGATAAAGACAACTCAGAAATCAGCTATAGCTTCTTTCCTAAATAACTATCTTTCTTTTTATATATTTTAAACCCTCTTTACTTTTTCAGATGCCTAGACTTTATACTTTAAAGCCTTAAGTATAAACTCTAGAACAACACCTTAAAGTGGTAGGTTGAAATTCTTGTTTCTAACCTTTAGGGATAATCATTCAACTAGAAATATTTCTTCATTTCCAATATCTAGGCATCAACCTCTTATCCCTTCAGAAATATTTCTTCATTTCCAATATCTAGGCATCAACCTCTTATCCCTTCCTATGCTCATCATTAAAAGTTTGAGGCTTGATTTTCTTCAGTTCACCTTGCAAAATTTCTTCCTCATGCCTTCTCCTTGGCCTCTTGAAAAGATACCCACATGGGTTGTTCCCTATCCCTGAACTCACTTGATATATTCTAGTATATTTCTCTAGGAAATGATGTGGCCTATTCATACTCCTTAGCTTCCTATCCTTCCCATTCTCCTCCCTCTTGCTATGGGATTTGGATTTTTTAACATCTCTAACACTATCCACTTGCTCTATGCAAGAGTCTTTATTGGCTTGTCTATGCAACAGGTTTGTAATATATAGTATGTCCTCCCAATATGTCATAGTCTTGTCATTATTTTCCCTATATATGTGCACTTCTCTTTCTAGGCTTCTCATAGTTACAAGCTCCCTTTTGTCTCTCCTTCCATTAGACTATGTATCAACATTTCCCATGTTGACATGCAACCCTATGACTTCCTTTTTGTGGCTATAGGACCCTTGGGAATTGTCCATGACTATGGTTATCATACATGAACCAAAATAGCCTCATAAACCTATTAATTCTACAAGAAAATGTGCATGTAATAAAATTTATGTTAGAAAAAAATATTAACATACACATTTCTAGAAATAGAATGCATAAAGTTTATCCTATTTAATTCCACCAGTCATCTTATTCTTATTTTACTGCAAAATTTACTACTCACATAATTTTTCTAGGTTTATATATGCATCCTTTGCCTTAAGAAATTTCCAACAAATATGTTTTTTCCCAAATCCGAGCTCTGAGATGAAATTTATGGCTTTCAAAATTTTTTTCCCAAATCCGAGCTCTGAGATGAAATTTATGGCTTGCAAAATTTTTGCTAGTTTTTCACTTTTTATCCCTGCAAGTTATAGGTGTCTTCTTTCTCTTCCTCTACACTCTTATGCTCCCAGATTACAAATTTGGCTCCATAGATGTCTTCTATCATTCAATATATTTCCATAGAATACTCATGTGCCTCAAATTGGCTTATGAGCAAGGAGTTATTCCCTATGGCAATAAACTACTACAAAATTTATAACCTTAACTATTTTAGCTGTAACTTTCTCATACTAGCTCTAGTTTGGGCTTGGAATAGCTCCATGGAGAGCTCTCACTAATATTTTTCATTTAATATACAAAAAATTTGTGTACCGAAGGTACACACAATTGTTGTGATTTCAACTACTTGAAAATGTCATTTAGGCCGTCAAAATATCTTCGCAAGTTGATGACCATCCAAAAAATAGAATATTTTGGGGAAAAGCATTGGTTTACTACTATAATAGTCATTGTTGTGGGTGGGAAATACCTCTTATGGACTAGCACTAAGGGTTTTATGATGCATGCAAAAAATGACCATTTAAATGCCTCTACTGTTTTATATTCTCCCAACACAAAAACCCACATTCATGCAATACAAAGGTGCAAACAAAAAAATCCCCAAAGAACCCTAGAGACTCCCCAGTGGAGTCACCAATTCTTATGTGAGTGGGAAATCCCGCTTACGGACTTAGCATTTAAGGTCTCTAATCATGCATGCAGAAAATGACCATTTAAAAGCCTCTACTTTTTCCTATTCTCCCAACACAAAAACCCACATTCATGCAATACAAAGGTGCAAACAAGATTAGGTAACTCTACCTTGAATCCTTTGTTTGATGTCGATCCCTTATCTTTCACTCACTCCTTGACTTCAAACCTCCTCCCAAAGATGACCTGCATTCACACATGGACAAGAAGAGAGCTGCAAACATGCATTTCATATACTAATTGTTGGGTTAG
>CBVK0103148184.1:0-10430 GCA_900067695.1 Picea abies
CCCCTAGTTGGTTACAAGTCTTTAATGAAAGGGTAAAGTGGTTGTAATAAGAAAGTCAAGAAGTCCCTAAGATTAAGGAAAGAGGTTACCCAACAAAAGTATAAATACACGTTAAGGAGTCATTCACAAGTACATTCACTCACTTATTATAGTGAACTAGTGATCTATTTGGCAAGTTTGCGACGGAAAAAATCTGAGGTAGCGACAAGTGAGAAGTGCAGGAGTTTTGGAATTATAGAGGAGAGGTAGGGTTTTTTGTAAAAATCCTAATTGACTTATCTCCACAGGTAAGATAACTAGTGTCCTGCAAGGCATCCCCACAAGTTGCACATTACTTGTCACACGAGGCCCCACGAGAAAGGAGTTCTTAGTCCTATGAGGCTAAGACAAATTTGGGGATTATGTTGGTGCCAGGCTGCTGGGGATTGAGGAATGATTACAGAGTTTCAACTCAGCTACAAGATCAAAGGTAAGTTTTAAGGGTTATGCTTATGTTGTTATGGCACATGCATAGTGGTGATGATACATGATTTAGTACACCTTGGTGATGACATGATACCTTATTAGAAGTAGACTCTTGGCTATCTTGATATCTAGTTTGGTATATGTCATGGTTATGGTTTATTATTAAAGACATATCTTTGAGATGTTAATACATGGTTGAAGTTAATAGTTGGTATATGGTAGCACATGTATGAGATACACCTCTTGGTGATGTTAGTACTTTATTGAGATACATGACACATGGTTTGAGGTACATCTTGGTTATATGTTGATGATGTGATGATCATGCCTTTGATATCTTGTTGAGGCATATGGTATATGTATGAGGAACCTCCTTGGTGCATGGTGTGAGGCATATTCTTGGTACGTGTCTTGGTGACATTGATACATGTTGAGGTACACCTTAGTGATGTTATGGTACATTGATTAGTATCACATCTTGGCTATATTGGTATCTTGGTTATGTTTGAGACACTTCATTGTTGATATCCTATGATATGTTACATGGTTGATGTACTTGGTGTGGTACCTGGTTGATGTACTTGGTGTGGTACATGGTTGATGCACGGTTTGGTACATGCTTTGATGTATGGTTGATGCATGGTTTGGTATAGGTGTTGGTGCATTGTTGATGCACAGATTGGTACAAGTTTTTAACACATGTTGGTACAGGTGTTGATGCATGATTGATGCATGGTTGATACAGGTTGATGTACATGATTTGGAGATGGTATCCATGTGAGAGGATATGGTTTGTTGATGTTGAGTATCAACAGTGGTGACAGGTTGATGATGGTATGTCAGTGATAGTGACAGGTTGGATACAGTGATAGGTTGAAAGGTTGCAGGTTGATGTGACAGTGACAATGACAGTGGAAGTTATTGTGGTAGTGACAATTTGGTCTACACTTATATTTCAGGGCGTCAGGACGAGACAAAAAAAGGGGGTTGTAGCCTCCTTCCGGACGGTGTCAAAGAACACATGGAGTTGGAGTTTCCTTCAAGTTGGAGCCTGAGAATCATGGGGTTGTAGCTTCCTTCTGGTTGGAGCTAGATAATTCAGGGAGTTGCAGCTTCCTTCAGGTTGGATCCTATAAATAGGGGGTCGTAGCCTCCTTCCAGTTGTAGCTAGAGAATTGGGAAGTTGGTGCTTCTAATGAATATATTCTTGACAATATATAAGAAAACATTCTGTGGTTTTCTCCCATTTGGGTTTCCACGTAAATTTTGGTGTACTGTGTATTTGATGTGATGTTGCATATGTTTATATGCTCATGACATATTGAATGCAAGCATAGATGATACTTTGATGATATACTATTGATAAGATTGAAATTTATATATTGTGGTTGAAAGTGGTAAAAGTGTTCATACCGATTCACCCCCCTCTCAGTATTCCAACAATTGGTGTCAGAGTGGGTTCCTCCAGGAAATATTTTAACCACTGGAAGGAAGATCATGGAGTACACTATGTTTGGGGTACCACAGTTTGATGGTCAGAATGGTCAGAGATTTGAAATGTGGAGTATCATGATGAAAAACTTTTTAGAGGCACATGGATATGATGTTTGGAAACCAGTTGTTACAGAATATACCGCTACTAAGAAACCAAAGACTGCAGCCAAGAAGGAATTGAAAAGAAACCACAAAACAACAATGGATTTCATCTAGGAAGGATTACCCGATCCAGTAAGAGAGAAAGTTGGAAAATGTTCATCAGCTAAAGAACTTTGGGATAAGCTACATAATCTCTACCTTGAAGAGTCTCCCATCACAAAGACAAAGAATGTTAAAGAATATGCAAGAAAAGAAAAAGAAGAAAGATGTTCATCATGTCAGACAGATTCAGAATAAGAATATTGTGAAGAAGTCATAGTAGATATTGAAGTAGAATTAATCGGTGCTTTAGATGAATTGACAAAAGAAAGGAAAAAAAAACAAGTCTCTTGAGGAACAATTAGTCAAGAATAATTCTCAAGAAAGTTCCAAAGAAGCCCAACAGGTCATCGTGAATCTAAAATATTAGTTAGAAGAATCCAGAAGAATTGAAGAAACATACGAAAGTCAGATAGAAGAGAAGCAACGTTTGGAAGATGGAATAGTATCCCAAAGAAAGGAAGCAGAGAAGAGAGATAATATTTTGACAGATCATCTCAAGGAAAGATCTAAGGATTTAAACCAGCTTGAAATTGAGTTTAGTCAACAAGAAAAATGACTTGAAGAAGAAATCATCTCCTTGAAGATCCAACTTGAAGAAGCAAATATAATGAAAGAAGTCATAAAAAATCAAATTATGAAGAAAGAAGAAGAGGTTGAGAAACTTGAAGAAGAAGTTGTCACATTGAGAGTTAAAATCATCAAGCTCAATAAGAACATTGAAGAGAGAGAAACATCCAAATCATCAGTAAAGAAAGATGAAGAGAAACACTCCAGGTTGTCAGAAAGAGTTATGAAGAAGTACTCAAAGGAAAGAATCATGGTCAACAAGAATCAAAGAAGAATGAGTATAATATAGATACATCTTCAACAAGACTGTCCACATTCAAGCAACAAAGAAGCTTCAATCATGATGAAGGGATCAACATAAAAGAAGATTGTGATCAACCGAGACATGAATTTAGAAGGACTGCACCGCAACGAATATCATTCACCCCAGGTATGTAAATTCATTTTATGGTCATTGTTTTAATTGTACTAACTTTAGACATAAAGTTGTAGATTGCAAGGCTTATGGAAGAAATGTTCAAGCAAGAAATGTTTGTGTGACCCCACATAACATTGAATGTTACAAATGTCACAATATGGTCACACAAATTGGAATTGTAGAAGCATGATAGATCCCTCCATGAAAGAAAACATAGATGCCAAGTACATGAAGGTTTGGAAAAGAAAAGAAAGACAAGAAGAGCAGGTGAATAAAGAATAGGTCCCAGAGATCACAAGATTTCTAGTAGTGTGAGAAAGAGAAGAAGAACATAAGCAAGCCCAAGATATTGTACTCTTAGGAATTGCAGTGAAAGATCATAATGAATCCACAGGAAAAAATAAAGAAGTCAGAGTTCTGAAAAATGATGAGTCTACAGATGAAGAGGAATATTACTCTGCATTAGAGCAAGTATTTTTTCGAGCCATCCAGCTTGGAGACTCCTAGTAAATATGAATATTGAACAGGGGGAGTCTAAGTAACAGCTCTACAGATCAGAGAACTATCTTTCGAGCAGTTTGAAGTGCTTGCAAAGACAGATTCATAGCAGCCAGATGGTAGAAGTATAAAATGACATATTGATTGATTGAGAAGCATAGTTCCCATGTAGATATCAGAGGAATCTCATTGACACATTTTTCAAGAAGGGATATATTCATTACATGTTTGAGGATGTATTGTAGATCAGTGGACATATTTTATACAGTCTGAGAAACAAGAATATGTGATGATCAATTACAGTAGAGAATCTTTCATAATAGTACAGTGATAGATGGGTCAACATTGTGAACAATTGATTAGCAAAGTTATGGACAACGTATGACATATGGATAGAGATAGATTTATGAGACCATTGGCAGGTCTAGACAGATTTATGGTAGAGCATGTTTACCATTAGAATCCGTAGAATCACTGGACAAGTGGAATCGGTTGGTCACAAGAAGACAAGCAGTGAAAGGCATAGCATAACAGGGAAAGAGAAACCTTCAGCGGAAGCTATATCATCAGAGGGACATTGTTGAAATTGTATGGTCATTGATGTCTAAATAGTGAACATAACAGGCCATGAAGATTTGAATTCAAGAAATTTCGAATGCTTTTTATATATGTCATAGAATTACAAGAGGAAGCATCAATGGACAATAAGCAGTGTTGGAAGAGAGGAAATGAAACGTACACAAGAAGTACCATATTGTTCTACATCTTCCAAAGAAGTCAAGGAAAGAGAAATCATCAGAAGAAGAGATCCATAAATGAAGATCAGTAGCATGCAGACAGGGGGAGACATACTGATAGGGGGAGTTATCCATTTTCCCATGATGTCAAAGGGAGAGAAAGAGAAATATCATAAGAGAAATATTCAAGCACATGAAGTCAGAAGAGCATTGTTCAGAAAAGGTATACCGTCAAGGGGACTCACTATTTGTTATTGATATTAAACAAAAAGAGAAACTTGGAGAGAAACACATGAAGAGAAAGAATAGAACCATGAAGACAGTGGGAGAAACCCCAAAGGGAGATACCCTTTTCCATTGATGTCAAAGGGGGAGAGATAGAAACATTGATGAGGAGCAATGGTCACAGGGGGAGCATGTATATTGGAGTATGAGTGTTGACATCAATGTTGGTGTTTCCATTAATGCCAAAGAGGGATATTGTTGGATAGTTGGTTGTCATTGATGTCAACCCTCAGAGCATTCGAGATACCCCATAGTTGTGATTGATATTGATGGTGATTTAGTTGTCATTGATGTCAACAAGAGTGGTTGATGTCAGCAGATGTGTTGGGTGCATTTGATGAAGTCTACATGAAGCGCCAAAGGTGTGGTTATAGGACCCAAATTTGGTTGAGGAATATGGACATGAAGGAAAGTGTAAATGTAGGTAAGATACTCATAGATGGATAGTACTCGTCATGCAGTTTCTGGTGATAGGTGGTACGCCACATGGTTCCTCGCGGTTGAGGAGTTATGGCCTTGTGAAGTTAGAATCCCCAAAAAATGTTCAAGAAGACCCTAGTTGGTTAGAAGTGAATTAATTAAAGGGTAAAGTTGTTATAACGAGAAAGTGCAGGTCAAACCTAAAGTGAGGAAAAGGTATTGGTTGAAAAAGTATAAACACACATCATGAGACATTTATTTTTTACACACACTTATATTGAATATCTATGTTGTGAGAATGTTATGGTTTAATATTTTGGTTTACTAGTGAATTTGATGTCAACTCTGAGGCAACAGAGAAAGTGAGAAATTTTCAGAGATGTAGAGTGTTATGCTTTATATGTAACCCTAATTAATCATGCCCTCATGGGCCATCTTGAGGGTGCCCCGCGAGGCACCCCCGCAGGTTTCCTAGGGCACATCACGCAAGGCACCCCGGCGGGTTGCCTAGGGCACATCACGCGAGGCCTCGAGTGGCAGGTAATCTTTGTCCCACGAGGACAAGAAACATTTGGAGAGAATGTTGATACCAGGCTACTGAAGGTTGTGGAAGAGTTATAGGTCGGTATTATAGTTCAGCAGATCAACTACAGGCTACTTGTATGCTTATGTGAATGTTTCTTATGCTTGGTTATGGTATGGTACATGCTTAAGACATAGTGGTAATGATACATGGTATGGTGCACCTTGGTGATGACATGATACCTTGTTAGAAGTACATTCATGGCTATCTTGATATCTGTTTTGGTATATGTCATGGTTATGGTAGTACATGCATGAGGTGCATATCTTAGTGATATTGGTACATGGTTGAGGTACACCATTGATAGTACTTGTTTGGTATATCTTGTGGTACATGGTGTATGGTATATGGTTGAGGTAAATCTCATGGTGTATGATTTATGGTGCATGGTTGATGTACTTGGTATAGTACATGGTTGATGATTGAGGTATAAGGTACATGTGTTGATGTACATTGTTTAATTGCATGGTTGGCACATGGTATGGTATAGGCGTTGATGAACATGGTTGATGGTTGAGGCACATGATACATGTGTTGGTGCATGGTTGATGCACTTGTTGTGGTACAGGTTGTGGTAGACTGTTAATGCTTGGTATGGTACAGGTTGATGGTTTGGACACATATCTTGTGATGGTATGTTGGTGATATTGGTACATGCTTGGTAGAGACATGTGTTGGTGATGTTGGACATCTACTAGTTGAGAGGTTTCCTTGGTATATGATCCATGTGAGAGGACCTAGTTGAGTATCAGTGATAGTGACAAGTTGGACAAGTTTCTCAGTGATAAGGTGATGTGATAGGTTGGATACAATGACAGGTTGGTGACAATGACAAGTTAGATGCAGTGATGGGTTGATGTGACAGTGGCAGCGACAGTGGCAGTGGAAGTGACAATGGCAATGATTATGGTAGTGACAGTTGGTCTACATTTGTATTTCAGAGCGGTAGAATGAGGCAAGGAAAGGGGGTCATATCCTCCTTTCGGTTGGTGTCGAAGAACATAGGGAGTTGGAGCTTCCTTCATGTTGGATCTTGAGAATCATGGGGTTGTATCCTCCTTCTGGTTGGAGCCAAAGAACTCAGGGAGTTGTAGCTTCTTTCAGGTTGGATCCTGTAAAAATGGGGTCATGGCCTCCTTCGAGTTGTAGCTATAGAATTGGGAAGTTGGTTCTTCCAATGAATGTATTATTTGACATATATATGAAATCATTCTGTGGTTTTCTCCCATTTGGGTTTCCATGTAAATTTTGGAGTACTGTGTATTTGATGTGATGTTGCTTATGTTGATATGCTCATGATATATTGAATGCAATCATAGATGATAAATTGATGATATACTGATGATAATATTGAAGTTTATATATTGTGGTTAAAAGTGGTAAAAGTGATCATACTGATTCACCTCCTCCCCTCTCAATATTCCAACAATTGGAATCAGAGCGAGGTTCCTTAAGGAAATAGTTTAACCACTAGAAGGTAGATCATGAATGTCATGGATAATGGATACAGGGCTAATGGAATATTGTGGTTTGATTGTCATATTGGTCTGAAGTATGAGTTGTGGAACAATAAAATGAAAAAAAAAATAGGAGCATAGGGGTATGACATTTGGTACTTAGTTGTTACAAGATACATCGATCCAAAGAAACCAAAGACTGCAACTAAGAAAGAATTGAAAAGAAACAACAAAATGGAAATGTGTTTCATCTTGGAAGGATTATGTGATTCAGTAAAAGATAGAGTGGGGCATTGTTCATCAACTAAAGAACTTTGGGATAAGCTACATAATCTCTATTCCAAGGAATATCCCATCACATATCCGAAGAATGCTAAAGAAGATTCATCTACAAAACAAGAATAAATATGCTCATCATATCATACAGATTCAGAAGATTAAGATTGTGAAGAAGGCATAGTAGATATTTAAGCAGAATTAATCAGTGCCTTAGATGAATTGACGAAAGAAAGAAAGAAAAAAAGTCTCTTGAGGAACAATTAGTAAAGAAGAATTGTCAAGAAAGTTGTGAAGAATCCCAACAGGTCATTGTAAATATAAACTCTCAACTAGAAGAAGCTAGAAGGACTGAAAAAACATACAAAAATGAGATGAAAGGGAAGTAGTGTTTGGAAGCTGAAATAGAAGCACAAAGAAAGGAAGCAAAGAAGAGAGAGAAGAGTTTGGCAGATCATCTCAAGGAAATGGCTAAGGATTTAAAATATCTTGAAGCATAATTTAGTCAAGAAGAAAGAAGAATTGAAAAGGAAATCATCACTTTGAATATACAACTTGAAGAAGCAAATAGAATAGAAGAAGTCATGAAGATTCAAATGATGAAGAAAGAAGAAGAGGTTGAGAAGCTTGAAGAAGAAGTTGTCACATTGAGAGTTAAATCATCTAGCTTAGAAAGAACGTTGAAGAGACAGAAACATTCACCTCATCAGTAGAGAATGTTGAAGAGAAGCCCTCTGGGTTACTAGAAAAGAAGAATGAAGAAAAGAATAAGAGTTATGCAGAAGTAATCAAAGGAAGGAATCATGGTCAGCAAGAATCAAATAAGAATGAGTATAATAGAGATATGTCTTCAACAAGACCTACCACATTCAGGAATCAAAGAAGCTTCAACCATAATGAAGGGATCCACTGAAGAGAAGATCATGATCATCCAAGGCAAGAATTTAGAAGGACTACACAACAAAGAAGATCATTCACTCCTAGGTATGTAAATTTCTTTTATGGTCATTTTTTATTGTACTAAATTTGGACATAAGGTTTTAGATTGCAGGGCTTATGGAAGAAATGTTTATGTGGCCCCACATAAAATTGTGTGTTACAAATTCCATAACTATGGACACATAGCTTTTGATTATAGAAGCATGATCGATACTCCCATGAAAGGGAACATTGATATCAGATATAAGAAAGTATGGAAAACAAAACAAGAAGAACGGGTTAATAAAGAACAGATTCTGGAGATCGCAGGATTTGCAGTAGTGCGAGAAAGAAAAGAAGAGCAGGTGAATAAGGAATAGGTTCAAGATATTGTATTGTCAAGAATTATAGAGCGAGATCAATCCACATACAGTAAGGGAGAATTCAAAGTTCATATGGATTATGAGTCTACAGACGAAGAGGAATATGACTATGCATCAGAGCGGGTATTTTTCTAAGCCATCCAACATGGAGATTCCCAATAAATATGTATGTTGAACAGGGGGAGTGTAGGCAGCAACTTTGCAGATTAGATATTTATCCTTCGAGTAGTGTGAGGTGTTTCAGATTGATGTTATAGAGATAGAGAAGACCAGTGGACACATATGACATTTGATGATTAGTTGTATGTAACATCCCTCTCTGGCGCACTGAGAACACCTATGATTTGAGGACACTTGCTTGCAAGTGATCTGGACCCTTTTTGATGTTAGACCTTATATATTTGATTATGATGTGAAGAGGTTGAGAAGCTTGAAGAAGAAGTTGTCACATTGAGAGTTAAAATCCTCAATATCAACACGTTGAATAAGGAGAAACATCCACATAATTAGTAAAGAAGGATGAAGAGAAGCACTCCAGGTTTCCAGAAAAGAAGAATGAATAAAAGAGAAAGAGTTATGTAGAAGTACTCAAACAAAGAAATCATGGTCAGCTAGAATCAAATAAGCTTGAGTATAATAGAGATACATATTCAACAAGACCTTCAACATTCAAGCAACAAAGAAGCTTCAGCCATGATGAAGGGATCAGCATAAGAGAAGATTGTGATCAACCAAGGAATGAATTCAGAAGGACTACACCACAAACAAGATCATTCACTCCCAGGTATGTTCCACATCGGTTATAGAGAATGAAGAGAAGCACTCTAGGTTGCTAGAAAAAAAGAATGAAGAAAATAGAAAGGGTTATGCAGAAGTACTCAAAAGAAGGAATCATGGACAACCAGAATCTAAGAAAACTATTGAAGATACATATTCAAGAAGACCATCCATGTTCAAGCCACAAAGAAGCTTCAATCACGATCATGATCAATCAAGGAAAAAATTCAGAAGGACTACACCACAAACAAGATCATTCACTCCCAGGTATGTAAATTTATTTTATGGTCATTGTTTTAATTGTACTAATTTTGGACATAAAGTTGTAGATTGCAGGGCTTATGGAAGAAATGTTCAAGAAAGAAATGTTTATGTGGCCCCACATAGCATTGAATGTTACAAATGCCACAACTATGGTCACATAGCTCGAAATTGTAGAATCATGATAGAGCCTTCCATGAAAGAAAACACCGATGTCATATACATGAATGTTTGGAGAAGAAAAGAAAGACAAGAAGAGCAGGTGAATAAAGAACATGTCCCAGAGGTCATAGGATTTGCAGTAGTGCAGAAAAGAAAAGAAGAGCATGTGAATAAAGAAGAGGCTAAGGAGATTGTGCTTTTAGGAATAATAGTGCAAGATCATAATGAATTCACGGGAAAAGATGAAGAATTAGAGTTCAGAGAGATGATGAGTTTACAGACAAAGAAGAAGATTACTTTGCAGTAGGGTGGATTCCTCCATTGTTCTAAGACATCCATCTTGGAGACTCCTAGTAAATATAAATATTGAACAGGGGGAGTCGGTGTAGTAGCTAATACAGATTAGAGAACCATCCTTCAAGTAGTTTGAAGTGTTTTCAAAGATAAATTCAGAGTAGTCAGATAATAGAAGTACAAAATGACAAATTGATCGATTGAGAAGCAATGTTCCCATGCAGATATCAG
>CBVK0103148204.1:0-11517 GCA_900067695.1 Picea abies
AAGTCAAATATTTTCCCAACAATCATCAAATAATTAATTACATAATCCAAAATTATAAATTCGGATTTTCCATAAATGGAAAATTATTCCCAAATGTGAATTTTCCAAAAACAAAGCTTTATTTCTAAATTCAACATGGAATTTATTTTTCTAAAATTTGAGGATATTACATCCTCTCCCCTTTAGTTACAACATTGTCCTTAGTGTTATATATAATGTACCCCAACTTGAAATTCTTGTTGTCTTCCTTTTAGATTTGCATAGATTTTTTGTTGGGCTTGGGCCCCCTTTAAGTTCCGTTGTACCCTTTTTACCATTCTCTCCATTTCTTAGAGCATTTCTGATCCCACCATTTTCTTGTTAGTTGGATTATCCCAACTAATTGGGGTTGTGCATTTCCTTCTGTACAACACTTCAAAGGCACTCATCCTAGTTGATGTTTGATAACCGTTATTGTAAGAAAAATCAACTAAGTGGAGGTACTCCTCCCACTTAGTTGGTCTCATCCTTACGTACATTCGCAACATGTATTCAATAATATGGTTTGTTCAATCTATTTTCCCATTCACTTGTGGATGGTATCTTGTTATGAAATTCAGGTGAGTATCCAAACCTGCAAATAATTGTTTCCAAAATTTTTATGTAAATTTGACATCTCTATCGAAAATCACCATCTTAGGAATTCCATGAAATCTAAATATTTCTTTCATAAAAATATTAGTGATATTAATCACTTTGTAAGTAGATTTAACATGTATAAAATATGCATATTTTTTTAGTTTATCAATCACTACCATAATCGAGTCATTTTGTCGTTAAGTCTTAGGATAACCTGTGATGAACTCCATCGAGATAAACTCCCATTTCCATTTTTCTATAGGAAGAGGTTATAACAGACCTTTTGGGTGCTGATGTTCATCCTTTACCTGTTGACAATCTAAACATTTAGAAAAATACTCAGCAGTTTTATTTTTCATGTTAGGCCAATAAAATAGTTTTCTTAAAGTTGTTATCATTTTCCGGTATCCTAGGTGACCAGAATACGACTTTTTGTACAGTTAATCAAGAATTGTTTTCTCTAAATCAACAAACTTAGGTACATACATCCGGTTCCTAAACCTTAACAATACATTTTTATCGATACTCATATCTTTTCTATTTAGTTTTTCTTCATTTCCTTGCAATTCTATTTTTGTTTTGATGTAATCCTCGTCATTACTACTTGGATATTTTATTCTCTTTTTTATATTTTTCTCTTCTTTGTTGATACTTAATTCATAGAGTTCATTAGTTCTTCAAATTAGTGCATCTGCAACATTGTTTTCCTTAACTTTGATATGTCGTACCTCAAAATAGAACTCACTTAAAAATTCCAACCATCTTGCTTTCCTTGCATTGAGATCTGGTTAACTAAACAAATACTTTACACCATTGTTGTCGATTAATAATAGAAATTGTATTCCCATTAAATAATGTTGCCACATTTTTAATGCATGAATTATGGATGCTAATTCTAAATAACGAGTCACATCATTTTGTTCATGTTCTTTCAGTTTACATTATTCATAACATATGACGTGTCCATATTGTGCTAGAAAACCTCCCAATCCCTCTTTACTTGCATCCACTCACACTGTAAAATATTTATCGAGATCTTATACATTAAGGATAGGTGTTGTAGTTAACAATATTTTTAGTTTATCAAATCTGTCTTGACACTTTTGCGACAAATTAAATTTTATTCCCTTTTTCTGTAGTGATGTAATCGGGTACACAATTATGGAAATTCCTTCGACAAATCTCCAGTAATAACCGAAAATTCCCATAAATGATATAATGTCTACTATATCCTTAGGGATAGTCCATTCTATAATGGATTTTATCTTTTCTGGATCAACTTCAATACCATCTTTGGATATTGCATGTCCTAAATAATGTATCTTTCTTTTGTAGAAGTCGCACTTATCAAACTTAGCATACAACCTATGTTCCCTTAATGTTTGCAATACTATTTTTAGATGTTCTTCATGTTGGTCTTCTATTTTTGAGTAAACTAGAATATCATCAATACAAACCAACACAAATTTATCTAGATATTGGTTGAATATACTATTCCTCAAGAACATAAAGGTTGTTGGTGCATTAGTAAGCCCAAACAGAATTATGATAGACTTGTAGTGTCCACAACGTGTTCTAAATGCTTTTTTATTTATATATTCATCCTTTATTATGACTTGGTGATAACCAGACCTTAAATATAACTTAGAGAATATCTTTGCTTCTCCAAATTTATCAAAGAGATCATTTATTTTGGGTAAGGGATACTTATTCTTAATTGTCATTTTATTCTATTTTTGATAGTCAATACACAGTCTCAATGTCCCATCTTTCTTCTTAACAAATAAAATTGGTGTTCCGCAAGGTGAAACACTTGGTATGATATATTCCTTATCTATCAGTTCTTGTAATTGAAGTTTTCAGTTCTGTTAATTTGGGTAAGCTCATTCTATAAGGTGCCTTGGATACTGGGGCAAATCTAGGTAGTAGATCGATAGAGAAATTTATCTCTCTCCTTGGAGGTAGTTCTAGTATTTCATCTACAAATATATCTCTAAACCCATGTAGGAATATAAATTATTCTAAACTCAGTTTTCTTTATTCCCTTAGGAGATTAGTTACTTGTACAACAGAAATTTGGAAACCTTTGTTCATACATTTCTTAAATTGGATCACTGATATTTTCCTAACAAAAACTAGTTTTTTTATTCCTTGTACTATTCTAATTGTGTTATTTTCATCTTTATACACAAATGGATTTTCATAATTGTTTAATATCACTTTATATTTCTCTAACCAATCCATTCCAATAATTATATTGTAAGACCCCAAATGTAATATGTTCAGTTCACAATCAGAAATAAAGTGTGTTACCTTTCTTTTGGTCCATGTTGCTAACTGTACTAACAAGGACTTAACATGATTTACCTTATTTAGCTTTTTAAATTCAACTAAATTTGGATTAATATAACTCAAGCGAGTTGCTAGGTCAGTTAGTGTAGAAACATTGTGGGAATGAATTTTACCTTCAACTTCCACAATAGTGGATTGGTGATCTGCATGTCTTCCATCTAGAGATGCATTGATTTTATGCATGCTTCTACCAATGTATCCAACCGTTGAAGCCTCTTGAAGGTTATGGACTGAATTTCCTGCTGTAGGATTTAAGCATGGGAAATTTCTCCTTCGGGGGTGGGGGGTTCTCCACAATCCCAACACTTCAATGGTTATCTCGGATTGTCCCCAACTTTCTTGACTCCTAGATTAACTATATATTAGAATGATAATCCTTCTTTTGGAAACCTTTCTCCATGTTACATAAAGGGGATGGTTGGAATCCTTTCTTGCACTAATTCATTCTATGATGTTTCTTGTCTTTCCATGCCTTGTGGATTTCAAATATCGGTTTTTTCTTATCATAGCATGTTCGAGCCTTTATAAACACTTTTTTTAAAGACTTAGGATTGTCAAATTCAGTTCTGTCCTTGTACGACTATGGTATATAGCTCAATAACCTTTGTATATTTACTTTTTCCTCTTTGATGTACAATGCAAACCTCAACATATCTAGAAATGTATTTATCGGATCATCCATGGCCATTTGTCCTAGTTGTAGTACGTAAAATTCCTTAGTTTTTCTTTCGTAATAACTTTCTAATAAGTCTTTCTTCTTGAAATACTTTTTGATTTCTGACCATTCCATTCCTTTTTATTTCAGTCCCTTATAGATAATTTGAGGTCTTTCCACCAGATACTATATTTTCCTTTTAATTTGTAGATGGCCATTCTGACTCTCATATTACTAGAGTAGTTATAAATTTGTAAGTAATTATTTATATATAGTAACCATGCTTCAACCTTCTCAACATTCTTTGATTCTCAATCAAATTTGGAAGGTTTTATCTTCTTGAAATCACCTTTGAGGTGGTCCACTTGTTTTCTTTTCCTTCCTGTAGATGCTTTCTTTTCTATCATGTGTGTGTCTTTGGAAGAACTATCCTCTTTGCTTGTTTCACGACCAAATTTATTAGAGGACTTTTGTTTGACCTCTTCCTTTGTTTCATTGTCTTTAGGACTCATCTTTGTTACTATACTTCGTAGGAGCATTTCATTTATTTCCAACTGGTCTTCCTTTGCTTTCTTCATCTTTTCTTTATCTGTTTTAAATCCTTGTAATTACACGATGAGGTTTTGCATCATTTCCAAGACTTGAGTGGTTGAACTCTCTTCCTTTTTATGTTTTGGGTCTCTAGGAAGTTCATGGTTTGGATTCCTTTCAGGTCTGTCTCCTTCTTCATTCTGTGCTGACATTTTCATAATAGACAAATTGTTTTTCTGTCTATAACAATAACTGTGTTTGTTATATTTTCTTTCAAGGAAACAAAATAATATTATCATTCTTCCATGAGGTGTAATCGATGTAACCTACAACTCTGATACCATATGCAATGTACCCGGAATTTCACAAATTAAAAAAGAATTAAAAGGGGAAAACGAATGTCTATTATGTATGACAACTGCTCATGTCACAAGACTAATTATGTCTTAGTATATTAATTAAATACTTGTAAAATGTATCATTATCATTACTCATTCTAAAAAAAATGGTTTCAAGAGATCTTAAGATCAACACATTTTTTTGTTGTTAAGTGTCACTATTAGAATTAACATTGTAACGTTTATGTGTTAGTGGCTAGGCCCGAGATGGTCCATAGCCTAAGAATAATGATGTAACCCATTATATAAGTATTTAGTGTCACTATTAGAATTAACATTGTAACGTTTATGTGTTAGTGGCTAGGCCCGAGATGGTCCATAGCCTAAGAATAATGATGTAACCCATTATATAAGTATTACACTATGTTTGTAACAACATTTAATGATATATTCAAGGCTTAACTATATAAGTCTTACATTATGTTTAGAATAAATTTAACTATATATTCAAAACATAACCATATAAGTCTTACACTATGTTTATAAAAAAATTAACAATATATTCAAGATTTAACACTAGCGCACATATTACACTTTGTTATAAAACATATAACAATATATTCAATATTTAACACTAGATTATATCAGAATGAATCTAGGGGTTATAATCGACTAAATCCATAACCTACGCACTAGGTTGTAAAGTCCCATAGTAATAAACCATGATATGGAACTTACGATCAACATAACTATATAGTCATGACCTTGTTAAGACCCTAGTGGTTCACATTGCATTTAAATTTGTGTCCTTTCTATAAATCGAGAAGCATTTAAGGGTGGTAGTTACCGAATGATCTCAACCTAGTCTTAGGTATTTAAGTTGGGTTATACTCTTTAATGGTTTCAGGCCACCATTACTCCTTCTGGTATGACGTTGTAGGAAATCCACACTATGGGCTTGCCCCTTAATCTGGATTCACATGGTGTGGTGAGGGTGGTGTACTATTCAACATTCCCCAAAATCAAGAGGCACAAAGTACCATTACCCTTATAGTTATTCCATTTTGGTTTTTGTTACTCTATGTTTTTTGCTTCCATGATGGTAAACTTACTCGGCTCTGTGGTAGCAAGGTAGCAATGGTCTGCGTTGTTAAAAATTTTTCAATTCTGTGGTGGGAAGGAAACAATGGTCATTTAACTGATTCCTTTCACGGTGTAGTAGCCACTATTTCCAATTTCCTCTCAACTAGTGTATGGTAAGCCCACTTCCTTTGTGTATCTTATTCTACAGACTCATTGTTTCTATGCCATTATGTTATTTAGGTTTCAAGGAAAAGTTTTCTATACAAAACGATTTGTCAAACTATTTGTTGTATGACACATTCGTTGTATTTCAGACGTGCTCTGTATCATTCCTTTCTTTATTTTGTGCATTACCCAATGTTATGTATTAATGTGATGTCAAATAATCTCCATAATGCGTTCTTTGTGACAATAACCCTTTGTCTATGTAATTGTATTTTTCTGTGCAAATACTTTAGGTTTATGCATAACAGATTTTCTCCGTGGGATGTTTCTCTATCTAAGAAATACATTTCTCTGTGGAAACAACTCTCTATCTATGCATATTGTATGTTATTTGTTTCTCTTTCTATGAAATACATTTCATTATGGAATGTCTCTCTGTCTATTCATAATGCGTGTTCATTACATCTTTGTCTATGTAATATATTTATCTGTAGAATGTCTCTCTGTCTCTGCAGAACGCGTGTTAACTATATATCTATCTATGCAATACATTTCTCTATGGAATGTTTCTTCGTCTATGTTGTACGCATGTTCATTGTTCTTTGTTTATGCAATACATTTCTTCATGGATTGTTTCTCTGTCTATGCAATACATTTCTCTGTGGATTGTTTCTTTGTCTATGCAATACTTGTGTTGATTGTTCTATTCGACTGTTTCTTTGTCTATGTAGTACACATGTTCATTCTTCTATGTCTATGTAATACATTTCTATGTGGCCTTCTCTTTGGGTGGTTTCTGTGTAAGGAAGACCATAATCGATAGTTTTAAGGATTATAACACATAACCCTAAGTCAGGTCGTGGTTGAGTAATAATTCTTGTGTTTTTAACTTCGGTCATGCTCTTTGAATATTCACACACTTAATAGTTTTGTTACAAGATTTTCTTATTCACTATATTTGAAGATTATATAACTGCACTTTGTAATTATAGGGCAAGATTAAACCCTTAATATTTGAAAGTGATACGACGCCTCTTTATACAAATTTTACTCGTTAATATATATCTTTCCTGAGGAGTATCGTGCCCTATCTCCATTATACACCCATGACCCATGCTCCTGAATAGTAGCTCAATGAATTAGGATTCAAACCATACATAGTTTTGAGGATCATGTGTGCCTTCGACAACTTGGTTTGAAGCCTACATGATTCTCTTGTTTGTTTAAATCAAGACTTAGTTTCATTTTTTTAGATCGGAAGAGCACACGTCTGAACCTATTGTTTACCCTAATATTGTGCAAGTCCCTGCTTCACCCCTTGCACCCATAAACCCTGTAATAACACCGAGACAACATGAGAAACCTCAAAATGTAGTCGACCTTTGGTTTCAATTATCCTCTGATATTCTCGGGAATGAACAATTAACAGAGAAGTTACACAATGTGTTATACCTAGTTTTAGGGAATGAAGAACCCATAGAAAGAGGAATAAGGAACAACCTTCCTGAAAAGAGTACTCAGAGGGTGCAGAGAAGGAAAGTATGAACTGGAAAGGAATTCAGACTAGTAGCCCAGTTATACGAATTTGAGATTAAGGATGTCATGTTTGATCTAGGATCCAATGTGAACATTCTGCCTAAAAAGACTTGAGAAGCTCTAGGAAAACCCTAGTTGAGATATTCCCCAATCCAGTTAAGGATGGCCAACCATTATTGTATTTTCCCCATAGGAAGACTAGAGAATGTGGAAATAGATTTTGTGGGAGTGAAGACAATAGTTGACTTTGAGGTGATTGAGATCATGGGGGATAAGGACCCTTACTTTGCACTACTTAGGATTGATTGGGCCTATGAAAACTATGCAGTGATTGACCTAAAGAAAAACACCGTGACATTTGAGGCAGATGGAATCAAGGTAGTTCAACCCTTGGATCCATACATAGGCCTCAGATATAAAGAACCAACAGACAACAATATGGAGGGAGAGGACTTGGATCAGTTGTACACTATAACAACTGGAACAAGAGACGATTATATAAATCCTATTGTTGATGGATAGGTAAATTGGAGGAGTGTACAACCATTGGACAAAGATTTAGAACTGGCATTTGATGGTTGGCAGCAAGGCAACTATGAAAGATTCTCAAGGATATGTGCAACTGTCAGAGCAACTAGATGGGTTGGGACTGAGGTCAACGAACACCGAGTATATGATGGTACCTCAGGACTTGATAGTTTTTTTCTCAGCATGGAAGAAAAGGTAGTATAGGATCAAATCATCTTAGCACTAGATTTATCCCTCCAAGATACCCCTTCCAGATGGTGGGCCAATCATAAAACCTTAATTATAAATTGGGATGATGTGAAGCAAGCTATCAAGTATAGGTTTCAGAATAAGGAGCAACTGGAATCAGAGATACAGACGAATTTCCAAGATGTGCAACTGTTCAGCGGAGAATCTAATCCTAGAGAACATATTGAACAGTGAATGACACAATGGCAAGTTGCAGAAATACCCTCTTGCTTCTGGGTTCAGGTATTTCCCCACTCCCTAGGTCCAATCTCGAAATCTTGGTTCATACATGAAGAAACCAGAAGACAGAAAAGCGACTGGAAAATGTTGGCAGATCACTTTTGCAAGGACTTCTCGTTTACAAGTAAGTACCCTGAGCTTGAAGTAGTCCTGCAGAAAATTAAAGAATTTCTTTTTACAGACAATAATAATTAGAAATCAAATCTAGTGGTATGTGCAAAACATAGCCGAGAACTTTAGAATAATATTCACCTAAATTTATACAAGGAGCCTATAGAGTGCTATAATATTAATAGGGATTCAGAAAGCCCAGATGATTTAGAGGAATTGATAAACCTAGACATTAAAGAGACAGAAGGGAATAGAGAAATACAAAACACCATACCCAATCAGAATGATAGTTCCTATAATCACTCATTAAATTTGTGCAAAGTCAATATAGGGACCACAAAGAAATCTAAGATAGATATGATGGGAGATTACTAGGATGAGAAAACTAGTCAAGAAATACACATTTTGTTGTGGGAATATGAGGATTTGTTCCCAAAGACATTTTCAGAGTTAAAGGGGATCAAAGGAGTTATGGGAGAAATGAAAACCGAATTAAAATCAGAATCAAATCCTGTGAGACATAGACCATACTGCCTTAACCCTAGAGTAAAAGAGAAGGTTAAGAAGGAGATAGACTATTGGCATGTTTACAGGCAAGTATGCTTATCATTTATGGCAAGATAAGAGTATGCAGCGATGGAAAAACAGGGACAACGTAAGCTCAGAAGAGATAGTGCAAAGGTGCATGAAGAGTGAAAGAGTGTGCTTGTTTATTTGATGGAAAACAGGCAGGTAAGGAAGATCAGCAGTGCAGGGATAATTGCATCGAAAGATCAGAAGCGTAAACTCCATTTCGAAGTTTCGGATACTGGGCATTGGAGGAGTCAAGGAAGCAACTCATGACAAGAATGCCGAAACAGCGAAATGCGAAACAATGAAATATGTTGATTTGACTCCATTTTAGAGTTTCAGATAACGGGAGATTGAGAAGTCAAGAGTTGAGACTCTTCAACACAGAAGTCTCAGAGTTGCGAAATCTGGAATCTCGAAATCCCTAAGAGGTGCATCAAAAAATAGTTTTGTAGATCGGGAAATAACTCCATTTCAAAGTCCTGGATACCGGGAGTTGAAGTGTCGAAACACTTCACCACAAGAGTGTCGAAATGTCGAATCATAGAAATTCGAAACAAGGAAAGATCGGATCTTTGATCCAACTCCATTTCGAAACTTCGGA
Organism: Picea abies; assembly: GCA_900067695.1. NCBI lineage: Eukaryota > Viridiplantae > Streptophyta > Pinopsida > Pinales > Pinaceae > Picea > Picea abies. The sequence continues at coordinate 9,560 of CBVK0103148204.1, forward strand.
TACTGAGAGTTGGAGGAGTTAAGTGCAGAGACTCTTCACCACAGGAGTCCCGAAAAGGCAAAATTTGAAATTCCAAAATATAGTTGATCCAACTCCATTTCGGAGTTTCAGATACCAGGAGTTGGAAGAGTCAAGATTCTTCATCATTAGGAGTTCCGGAATCGCGAAATGCAAAACGCCGAGATCCCAGAAGAAGGAGGTGAATGTGGCAAATCACGTCAAAAAGGACAGGTGGAAGACTATGACACATGGCATGATCAGACAATGACAAGTGTCAAGTTGATTTGGCATTTTAGGCCACTAGAAATCACAATTCTGAGTGACATGTGGAAGCCACTCGGGTCACGACACGTCATTGAGTGACACAAGACTGACCTCACTCCGGTAGTTTTTAACTCCATCACTCCCCCAAAGTCCCGAAGGAAGAAGTCCCGGGGCAGAAGATAGTCATCCAATCACCATGGATTGTGGACCATTGATCTAGAGATCGAAGAGCTGTAGAGAAGAGATCGAATCAGCAAGAACCATTTCAGAGTTTTGGGGATCGGGCAATGGAGTGTAAAGAAATACTCACATCAAGGATGTCGAAATGTCGAATTGAAAAATCACAAAAGCGCTTTATGGATAAGCGCTCGAACACCGATGGTGGTCACATCATTGAAGAGTTGTAGAGAAAAGCTTGAAGTGGCAAGCTCCATTTCAGAATTTTGGGGACCGCGACTTGGAGAGTTGAGATACCTTGCAACAGGAATTCACGACATGCGAAACACCGAAGTGCCGAAATGCGAAATTGCAAAAGAACATTATGGATAAGCACTCAGTCACCTCTTGTGGTCACATGGTCAAGAGCTAGAGAGCAGAGTTATAGAAGCCAAGCTCTATTTCAGGGCTCGTAACATCAAAATTTGAGACGACTCATCATAGAATCTTCGAAATGCGAAAGTGCGAAATACGCTTTTGGTGTAGGCTGTAGTCACATTCGTTGGTCACATCAGTGGAAGATGGAGGAAGGAGATAGTGCAGACAAGCTCCATTTCAGGGTTTCAGGAATCGGGACATGGAGAGTAACAAAATCTTTACCACGACGATCCTAAAATGCTGAAGTGCGAAATGGCGAAATGAACGCAAAATTAAATGAAGTCAATTCAACGATGCAGATGAATCTGAATAAGATCGGAGGGCTACTGTTGCACTTCACAGTGTAACTGCTAGAAGCAAATGATAGTTTCTGCCAGAGGCTGAGCTCATCTATGACAGAGAAGATGAAGAGTCTCAACTACCAGAGAAGCTGAGGAATCTTGATAGAACACCCAGTGATGTTGGATGCGTGTGTGAAACTATCAGAGAAGCTGAAGAGTTACCATGATGATTAGGTAGAGCACTCACAATGAGAAAGAGATGCAGAATAGAGAGAGACAATGTGGCACATAGGAGATGGGATAGCTATGGAAGAGTGAAGTGGAGAAAACACCCTGATGTGAAGGACATTGGGGGAGGAGCGGATGCTAGAGCAAGAAGCAGATTGCATGCACAAGGTGCACAGAGACTATAAGACTGTTGAACAAAGAAGAAATGGGTGTTGTTGTGGGGAGTGATTGAGGTGTGAAGAAGGAGGCAGAGTGCAACAACATAAATGTACATAAGGGGAATGGTGCATTGAAGGGACATGGTGAGAGAGCATAAAAGGCAAAAGAACAAAAAGTGTAAGGAGTGTGAAGAAGACACTAATGCAGACAGAGCAACGCAGTGTAGCAGAATAGTGACGAGATCGGTAATCCATTGAAGAACTTTATATCACTGTAATAAGTCATAATAGCAAAGATTAATATTTCAGGGAGGTAGGGAGGTGCTAGGGAGGATTGTTGTCCTCATAGGTTCGAGTGGGTGCTTGAACACAGGGAGTTGTAGCTTCCATCTGGTTGCAACCAGAGAAACTAGGGTGGTAGGGTGGTGCAAGG
>CBVK0103148271.1:0-10397 GCA_900067695.1 Picea abies
TTCCTTTTATGGTTTATGAAGTTATTTGGTCTTTCCATATTTACTAAGTATTTCATTTCCATATTGATTCTCTCCTCATTGTTTTTCCTTTTATGGTTTATGAAGTTATTTGGTCTTTCCATATTTACTAAGTATTTCATTTCCATATTGATTCTCTCCTCATTGTTTTTTATGGTTTGATTATCTACGAAGATGCACATCTTATCCTTTCCTAGGTAAGATTATTTGTTTTTATTAGGTTCTTATTATCTCTTGAAATTTTCTTTTTGTTTTCTTCCTTTCTAATTAATCATAGTCCATCATGCTAACCATTTAGTTTGATTAGTTTGATTATAGTATTGGATTCTTTCTTTCAATATTTTTCTATAACTATGAATCATGGATTTTAAAAGGATTCGTCTTTTAGGCTTTGCAGGTGTAACATTTTGTTGATATTTTTGTGGTGTTTCATGGCTCTGTAAGGATTTTGTAAGTAGCAAAATCATGGCCTCAAATTTATTTCCGAGTTATCATTTCTTTCCTTGCAATTCTAAGTTTTTTAACCTAGGTTTTTTATGATGTTTATTAATTCTACTCATTGGAATTATTTTCTCTAGGTTAACTTGTTTATCCTCATCATCTATAGGTTTTTTGGAAGGGTTGTCCTAAGCTAGCTAGATCTAGGATTAAACCTACTAGATGCGACTATAACCCAAGAGTATATCCAACAACCTGCAAGCCAGATATACTAATAACTTGTGACTTAATGACTTAGCAAGAGCCAAGGCGTCCCACATAGTAGTTTAGAAGTGGTATTAATAATAGTAATAATCTAATTTTAAGGTCATAGCCAAGAGAGACACCAAATTAATGAGCCCCCTTGTTTGTGGGACAAGGACAAGGGACCCCTCCACATAGTTTGACTATTAAAATTTACATAGGTGTACATATCCTACCTCCTCTCAATTTAAACATATAACCTCTTCATTAATATATATATATTTTTATGGGTGGCGGAATCGACAACTAGTTGGGCACGTACTCGCGTTACATGTGGTCATGTTATCCAACTACTACCACTATAACCTCAAAGTGCGGAATCAACGTACTCGCGTTACACTGGTCGTGTTATTCAACTACTACCACTATAACCTCCAAGTATGCCCACGCTACCCCACGCGCTACACACAAGTTACTCGAGGGAAGTTGAATTCGAAACCTCATGAAACTTCATATCGCAACACTTGCCAATTGAACTGCTCTCGAAACCTCTTCATTAATATATTAATTTCCATAAAAATAATTAAAATTTTAAAAACTTAATAAAAAATAAAATAAAAATAAAAATAGAAAGATATGATTCACCTACAAACAATTTAAACAATTTATTTTTTTAAGAAAGAAAGTAAAAGTTATTTAATTACCTTTAGGTAAACTTGTTAAAATATGCATGTGAACAGATATAGTTGGTTTTTTAAGACACGTGAGAGAGAAGAGGGAAAGGAAATTGGAGATAATTTGAATGGTAGTTGGAGGAAATTTGTTGTTAGTTGAGTCAAATGGTGAGTTTTAACGGTAGTTGAAGGGAATGATTTTTAAACCCATCTGATTAGCCGCCCACGATATTCGTTATCCAAACCCTTTTTCCTTCATACTTGTCTTTTCCTTTTCGCAACTTAAATTGAATTGAAATTTATTTGTCTTCACCTTTACTTTACGTACGTATTACCTCAAAATTGCATTTGGGTGGGTCTGCGGCATCTCATCTCACCTGCAACTACTAGGGCCACCCCACCACCTACTTCTTACGCTTGGACACGTCACGTTCCCCTCGTCATTACTTTTGAATATTTACAATATATTCACATACTTCCCAAATTACACCACAAAAACGAAATTCATATGTGTGGAGTATAGTTTGTTTTTTAATAATAATAAAATAATTATTGAAATTTATTTTAGATTTAGAAGTTTTATTAGTTTTTTAGTTATATAGGATGATGATTGTGGTGGTTTATCTAATCTTTAAGGTAAGAGATTATTTGAAATTCTTTAGAATGTTATTTTGAAGTTTGAAAAGTAATAGGTTGTTCAATATAGTTTTGATGATTTAGAAAGCTAGGAAGGTCGGTATTGTGACAAATATTTTGAAATTGAGATCTAACTTGTGTATAAGGAGGGTACTCTTAGAGAAAGTGTGTTTCATCTTCAACCCTTTGAGTGTCACAAAGGTGGCTGATTCTTTCATGCCATGGTATTTTGGGATTTGTCCAATGTCTAGTTTAGTTCATGAGAATTAGTTATTACTTTAGCAATATTGATTCTCTTCGTTATGAGAGATACTTTTGATCTTCAAGATTAGAGTTAACCACCTCCTTATAGTATCTCAATTTTCTTTTAGGCCTGGCCTAATTGTTATAAGTTTTTTCCCTTTTCCAGGTATATTTTCTGTTTAATTTTGTCTCAATTGGAGAGAAATTGTTGGATCTACAGATTTGAGTGGTTAATTTTGTATAACCAGAGTGCCCCAAGGGTTTTTCAGCACGCTAAATCCATTTATGCATTCATAAATGCAATTTAAACTATAGAAAATTGTGATTTCGGGAAGATTTATATCACTGGATTTTGGAAAAAAGGAAAAAAAATTGTAGAATAGTTAGATAATGCCTTTTCTTTTATACTCTAATTCTTTATCCCACCAAAGATTCTCCTTAAATTTAGCTTTAACCATATATTCAACAAAATAACTTCTTCATTTATTCCCCAATGATTTAGCCAAGACTTGACATCATTGTGCCATCCACTCTTAAGTAGTTGGTGATTTTGGCTGGAATCTGAAGCACTTTTGGGGAGCCTTGTGTCATCAAGGTTGTTTATCTTGTTCTTATACATTAAGTACCTAATCATAGTTGTGCTCTCAAAGGAGAAAGACTAGCTTCTATGAGAAGGATAGGATAGGGTGTATTTTCTTTAATTTTGAGTAAGTGATAAAATTCTTTTGGATCTTCTTTATCTTATTTCAAGATTCTCGAGAGATACTACATACCCAAACTTCACATCCATATAAAATAACATGAGTGACAAGAGTCTCAAAGATAACTTTTTTCTTATCCTATAACTAAAAGTCCACCAATTTACAATTATTTTCAAGCACATAATAAGCTTCCCACTCTTCATTTATATATAAATTTTAATATTTAATTAAACAAAAAAATTATTTATTTAACTTATAAAATTATAATTAACTTTTTTTTCCAGTAGAAAATTGGCTCAATTATATTAGTCATATAATTTGTTTACATCTTTCTTCTAAAAAACAAGGATCCATTACAAAGCATACTGCCAATCCTGATCCCTGCTATAGGCACCAAAATGTAGTAGGACTAAAGTTCACAGAAAATATCTAGATCAATACAGACATCATCCTACTAAATACTATTTCTCACAAAAAACAAAACATAAAAAGGCTTGAAAACTGAAAAAAGAAATAGTTCCACTCTCAAAAGAGCTAATGGATTCTAATATGTCTCCTAGGGCCTTCGACTCCATTAGACCAATGAAAATAGGAAATTTTTCCCTCTGGTTCTTCAAAAGCCTGTTTGGAAAGAGTAAATAGGAAATTTTTCCCTCTGGTTCTTCAAAAGCCTGTTTGGAAAGAGTTTATGCTTCAATATTATAGCTTTTGAAGATGTGCTGAAAGCTAATAGACTAGAATATCTTTAATAGAACTTTGATTCTAGCTTTCCATTCTTCAACTGCACAAACCTGAAGCGTACCTTTGTTTAATAGCCAATCAATAGCAACTCTGGAATCACCCATTACTTAGATGTGATGTAATGACAAATGATCTGCTAGCATGATAGTGGCCCATGCACCCAAGAGTTCCGCTCTTGTGTTGGTGCCTCTGCCACAATTAAAGGTCCATCTTATGACTGTTGCATCAATTGTTTTTATTACACCACCTGCTCCACACAAGCTGCCATCTCGCCGAGTCACCCCGTCGAACCATGCTAAAGAAGTATCATTTTGATGAATGATCAATATATCTCTCAGAAGTCTATCCTTCAAATGAGCATTGGTTATGTTTTGTAAAGCCAAAGTCTTATAAATCACTGCCTGAATAGAAGGGGTGGAATCTTCAAAAATTGCTTTGTTTCGTTCAATCCAAATGAACGAACATATATGAGCTGCTATCTAGGTAGGGATTGTCTTTTCCTCATACCAATTTTTAAGGCAATCTGACAGAGTGTTACTAATTTAGCACTTTTTTAAGTTCAAATCATTGCTCACAATATTCCAGACGGATATGGTAAAAGGACAGAGCTTAAAGAGATGTATGATATTTTCTGAATCTTGTTTACAGAGGGAGCAACGCTTTGGATCTTCCCATCCTCTACTCTGTAAAGAATCGCAAGTAAGGATTTTACCTTCCATTGTCAGCAAGATGAACAATTTAATCTTTAGTTGAATTCTCCACTTCCAAATACATTGTCTCCAAGTCCCCACTTTCATCTGACTTTTAGTTGAAATTATGCCCCAATAGATATTTTTTATAGATGGAGATCCAGAATTATCCCCTCCTATCCACATTAATTCATCTTCAAAATCTTGTAAAATAGCGCGAAAATCAATTAATACTCGCCTAAACTAATCCCATTCAGTTGCATTTTCTCCAGAAAGCCCCAAATCACTACTACTTAGTCAGTAAAAAAAAACCAGCAATCTGAATGTTTCCTGGCCTATGCAAGAGTATTTATATTCTTTTGGCTTAGAGCAAACATAATATTACTATAAAAAAAGAGTTTTTTCCAGAAAGAGTTTTTTCCCAGTCCCAGAATCCGATCTTTCCCCAAAGCGATGAGTTGCCCCGTCCCTGGATTCCAACTTAACCAATGCATAATTATAATTTGAGAAATTATAATTACTGAAATTATAATTAGCTTATCCAGAATTAAAAACATCACTCAAATTATCTAGAGATTTAAAATTTACGTTTATAAACTTTGAAACTCAATATAGTAAAAAGAAAAAATTTCAACACAATTATTTATGAGAGGTCATATCACCCACCATAATTATGCCATCAAAATAGTCGGTGGAAAGGTACCTACGACACACATCTTGAAAACGACGGGCGAATACTTAATGTTCCACCCGTGTCGATGTAGAGTAATAATAAAGCACCTAAAATGCAACGCTGAATTAAGTCGCGTCGAGTTGGTTAGTTTGTTGGTAAATAGAAATTAAAATAATAAATGAATGCAGCGTACCCGACTGGAATGCGAGTGTATTTAAAGCTACCATATATGTGTATATTAATATTAATTCGCTTACGTTTCCAACACGTAAAAGGAATTTTCGGATGAACATTCACAAACAATTTAAATGAGCTTCTTCTTCTGGTTGGCATCATTATTTAAATGAAACGTAAGCTTTAATTCATTTATAGAGTGGAGACAAATATTAAATCATCTTATATTTAGTGAATTAAAAATTATTAAAATGTTAAGTTGTATTTTTCACATTGTAATTTTAATTGAATATATAATTTGAGTGGGTTTAATGGTTAAGAATATGTGTTTTCTCTTAAGAAATCATAAATTCAAATCCAAAAGAAATAGGGTATGTATACCTCCTGAGCGAAAGGAAATCCTTTGTCCCACAAATAAAAGAATCTCATACACCAATTTGATATGACTTTACCGTAACTTAAAATCTTTAAATTATATTAAAATAAATTAATAAAATGACACGACAAAATTTCTAACCAAATTTTAATCCAATGAAAAAGAAAAAATAATAACTAGATATGGAAAATATCTAAAACGTTTGACAAATGAATTCCAACCTGTGCTGCCGAAGAAAGGGAGCGCCGCTGCCGCGCGTCCATCTGTGGTGGGGCCGCGCAAGGGAGCATTAATGAATGCGCATATTAACTCAACTCTAGTTTGTTAAAGTAACGAATCTTCTTTTATTTTAACCTCCTCTTGGGTTAGGTTCAGTCAATGATTAGCCTCTTCCCGCGCGGATCGCCGTCTTTGTGGTGGGCCCCGGCCCTATGAGGCGTCATTATTGTTATTAATGATATTATTGTTTCTGGTTTTTGACAAGAGGAGCATTAATAGCCAGAGAGTTCCCATATTCCAACCAATGAATGAATGCGTGATGATTGATGGGTTGTACGTGTGAAATTTGAATCTAACGGCCCACGTATACAGGATGCCTGTGCTACCTAACAACATCTCTGCCTACTTTATTTGACGTGGAATTACCGTAAAGATGGGTTAATTTGCACCGTAAAAGAATTAGAATTGCCGTAAAGATGGGTTAATTTTTTGCAACGTAAAAGGTGGGTGAGGCAGTACATGGATTGAAGAGGAAGTCATTAATTGCGTAAATGATTGCTGCTGCTGATGTGGACCGACAGCGACGGGCCTGTGAAAATGGGTACCTTTAACGATGGGGTTTCTAGATTCATTGGAGCCGGTCAAATCAGAGCATTAAAAGATATACGGTCAAAATAAAGTGGCTTAAAAGAGAATCAATACCGGTTGTGGGAAAGAATTGTAGTTTATTAAACAATTCACTTTTTACTATTTTTGCTGTCATCATGTAATTTTTCAATAAGAAAAAACACTTATATTAGTAAATATAAAATTGTTTTTTTTCAGAAAATACAAACTGTAACCATGAACAAAAAAGTTTTTCAGCTTTTATCTCCCATACAACATTTGTTTATGTAGTCACCACTAATATATATATCTATATCCAGAAAAAACAAAATGTTATGATCTCCTTGTGATTGTCATTTACAAAAAAGGTCCAAAGCAAAACAATACATTAATGGAGTACCTTAAGAACTGATATCAATTCTTTAAAAAGTTTCAGGCTGTCATCTACCAAAAAGGTCCAAAGCAAAACAATACATTAATGGAGTACCCTAAGAACTGATATCAATTCTTTAAAAAATTTCAGGTTGTCCATCTGATTCATGTGATGATCAACATCCTGATTATAAGTTCTGTAGATACGCTGGACTTTTATTTGCTGCAAATGTCATATGAGCGCTCTAATCTTTGTCATTCAAGGTTGCAAAGATATCACCTGAAGATTATTATCATTAATATACCAATCCACCTTAAGATTATTATCATTAATATATCAATCCATAATAACCTTAGAATGACTCACCAATAGTAACTTTGGTACCTGTTTAATATAAGGAAAAAATAAAATTACCCAAAGTGCCATCAATTCTCCTTTGGTATTTGTTCTTTTTCCACATTTCATTTTTAGTTTAAATGTGCTCAATACTAGGCATTTGAGAATGACTCCTCTTTCCTGTGAAGCCTGTAGACTATAGGGATTTTCATTCCAGGATATTCTACGACTTGGGGGAACAAAAAATTACAATGCTTCCAAACCTCATCAAATTTCTATGCTTCCAAACTTCCTAACTAATAAAACAAGGGATTTTCATTCCAGTTTTCCTTTCTCTTTGTCCAATTAAGTAGACTATTTTCAAATTGTCCTCCTTGACATTTATTGACCACTTTTAGTTCCTTAAAAATAGTATGCCATATATTTTTTATAAAACTACATTCCCCAAATGAATGTAACACAGTTTCTTCACTTTCCTTACATAGCACACAAATACTAGGATCTTGAAAACTCTTTTTTATCAAGTTATCCCAAGTAAGTGTTCTCCGTTCCAACAATAACTAGACAAATAGTTTTACCTTAATTGGCATTTGCCACTCCCAAATCTCACAATACCAGAATTTAGGTTCTATTTCCCTACCCTCCATCACTTGAACTTTGTATGCTAGTTTAGCATTAACTTGACCTTGTTTGGTATCCCAAGACCACAATAATCTATCGTTATCATCATTTAGTTCAATTCCAACACTTACCAACCCTCTAGTATAGTTTATCCATTCATCTTTTTGAGCTCCTTCCAGGCCTAAAGTTTCCACCTTGTAGAGTTAATATTTTGAATTCATAAAATTGAAAATATAGATATTAGTTGTGTATAATCATTTCATCTAAAATTACTAATAAAGACAGTTTAACAAAATTCTCACAAATCAAATGCTTTTCATCTTTTAGGAAAATATTAAATGAGAGTTTTTTTTGGGAATATTTACTTGAAATCTGGTTAGAAATTATTGAAACTGCATATTTGATCCTGAATCCATTTCTGCATTCAGAAATATAGTTTAAATAACATAAAATTTACTTTTTACATAGTTAATTTTTTTTATTAATAAATTAATTAGCTCCTAAGTAAGAAGCAAATTAACTAAAGTTTTGTGTCTTGGCTGCATGCATTGTGTTTGAGGAAAGTGCATAACTCCTTTGGATGGTTAGTATGAGATATTGACTTTCTTCAAGCTAAAATTGTCTCTTTTAATCATAGAATATGACCCTACTTTTGATTAGCTAGGAGATCTTCTTTCTGGAAGATAAAAAAATAAGTGTAGAAATCCACCTCCTTGAAGACCACTAAAAAATTATTTCAAATAGTCAGGTTTTATCTTTATACAATAATATTAATAATATCACTGTTTTGTATCAACCAAAACTAAACTAATAACTTTGAATATTATAAAAAAAAAATTATTTAAAAAAAATCTAAATTAATTTTAAAACTTATTTTTAATTATTGGAATTTTTTTTATTTATTAAATTTTTAATGAAAAATAATGTTAAAATAAATATGTCATAAATTCTATTAAAAAAATAAAATAGATATGTCATAGAATCTTTAAAAGGTTTATTAATTTTACATAGTGAATAAGTTACTTTATTAACTTGCTAGTTGCTGGTGCAAAATAAAGTAACTTAAAAGAGGTGTCATATTAAAATATCAAATTATAGAATTAGCAGTAATTTAAATATTATATTGTTTGAATTATTTTTGGTTGCTTTTTTTTTATCAATTTTGTTCAAAAATTAATGAGAAATTTGAAAAATTGAAGGAATTGTGATTCAGTTGTTAAGATTGTATAATTTAAGTAGATTAGGGATTTTTCAAGATATTGAATTCATGTATATATTGAAAACTGCAATTCAAATAATTCAAATAATAACAAATGGCAATTTCATTAACAATTAAATTGCAAATTTTGCTAACTATTAAAAGTTTTAATGATAATTACAAAAAAACATTAAATTTTAGCAATAACTACCTTACAAACAAAAAAATTTAATATTTAGAATTATACTATTTTTTTTTTTATTATATCGAGTTCACTAACATGGCGAAGGCCATGGTGGATTTCATTGTAGTTTTCAACGAGGCAATTGGATAGGCAATGTATTGGTTTATGGGTAAAGTTTATGATATCATAATGATACTTGGATTCCATGGATAAGGGATCTAAGTATTCGAAAAAAAGAAAGTACTAACGAGGTATGTATTTAATGAGTTAACGATAGAATCCATTTCTCATGTTACAATGTTTTTTTTTTTTTTTTATTTTCGCCATTTTTTTTGATTTTTTTTTTAAAGGAAGTTTATATATATATATATATTTGAATTGATATATTTGTAAATGTAACAAATAAAAAGAAAGTACTAACGAGGTATGTATTTAATGAGTTAACGATAGAATCCATTTCTCATGTTACCATTTTTTTTTTTTTTTTTTAATTTCGCCATTTTTTTTGATTTTTTTTTTAAAGGAAGTTTATATATATATATATATTTGAATTGATATATTTGTAAATGTAACAAATTAACATATAATTTATAAGTAAGTATAATGATTAAGAACATGTGTTTTTTTTAGAGGTTACGTGTTCAAATTCAAAGGGGGTAGGATATGTATACCTTTGTAGACTTTAGAAGACAAATCACTGTACGGAGAAGGTCACTTGTCTCACAAACAAAGGGGTCGCATGCACCAATTTGGTGTTTGGCTTGGTTGTGACCTTAAAATTAGATTATTATTCAATTTGGTGTTTGGCTTGGTTGTGACCTTAAAATTAGATTATTATTATTGTTATAATGTAGATAACTATATAATTAGTAAGTTAGTTATGCACTATCAAGTAAGATGATCACACTATTTATCCCTAGATACATGCATAAATAACATAGAAAAAAGTTTGATAGTTGCATGATGTTGTAATTCATGAAGTCAATTTCCCACGACACACTAATGCCTGAGGATAGAAGTTAAGTGGTAAGGTGGTTATGTAGTTGCTCACAAAACCTCCCATCATTGATTAATATAGTTAATTTTCCCTTAGTCGAAGTCTTGTAATCACTATTGATATTATGGTAGCCGCAGGATGTATTAACCTCTACATGTAACCCTAACGAGACTAGAATATTCTGAAAAACAAGAGAATCCCTAAAACGTTGGATAATAACCCTAGGAGGAAAGTCAACTCAAGAGAATATTTATTAT